>JARVZY010000453.1:0-63548 GCA_030686995.1 Artemisia argyi
TAATGCGTAAAACATAATCCAACCCACTTATAAATATTTACGGTACCGCACCCAACGTTTATGCACATAGAGAAATGCATGTCCGGCAAACAAGTCTTTACACTTATAAGTGCGTAAAACGTTTTGTATTGTAGTTAGGTTTTTGTGCATTTACAAATGTAAACGTATTATACACATATTTATATGTGCAAACAAATGGATCAAAATGTATGCACATTGTGCATGTTCGAATGAGTTATTTGTTGTAATGTATTTCGAAATATAAGTTGGTTTGCTTATACATGTTATTCCTAAATACGTATGAGTTCGTTTGTAAAGTTATCGGTGAATCCATCTCATAGATACAGCAGCGCAAATTAAATGGAATTCCCATATAGTCAGTTTACTGAGTTTCTTATTTAACAAAATACTTTTCAATTCGTCTGTAGTGTATGTATTGTGCCCTTCTAAGTTTGATAATTAAGTTAGTAAATCAAACATATATTTATTAGCACAATTGCTAGCTAGAAAGGATTAGACAAATACAGAAGATGTCAAATACATTGGCTAAACCTGTATAGGTTTGAGCTCGGATAATTTATCAATAGGTTTACAATTTTAGGTCTTAACTACAAACAACTGGCGTTCCTTACGTAGCATATGAAAATATCGTTTCGCTAAGACTCAACGAAACATACGCTAGGCTCGTAGTAGTAGTACTGGAAATTTACTAAAGAAGACCTATGTTTGGGTTGAAAATCGTGATCTCTAGCTAGCTAGGTTAGCTCTACTACAAAATCTTAAGTTATCTAATCATTCTCAAATAGATGATTAATGTAGCAAATAGAAAACAAACAACCTAACTAACTCAATAAGCAACAATCCATATACTTGAATGCCACCAGTCCACCAGTCCACATACGTACATACAAAGAACAAATTAACATGCAAGTATCATGTTTGTTTAAGCTCTAATGTAGTAAAATGTTACTGATTGCGTTCGTATATTCATGTTTTTGTACGTTCTTGTGAATATAAGAGATTTCAATAGGTAAGAAGAAATACGAGACTTACTGTCATACTTGAGTTCGGAAGAAATGCTAGATATTTTGTCCAAGAGACGAAATTTTGATTAGTGGCAGTACACTGCCCGTTTTTATTTTTGGAATGAAGAAGCTAGAGGGATATCCTTTATATTTATAAAGAAAAAAAAACCATCACACGTATTATTGCATATAATTTCTAAGTTTACAAAGAGGGAGTCGAATTTAATATTTGAAAGAACACCAAAACCTCGATATATATCACCAGAAATTTACGCCTGAGTTATTTCTTTGGCTACAAGGACAACTTTAAATTTATACTTCAGCGAGGTTTAAATTTCTAAAGATAATAGTACAATTTTATGAAAAATTTTCCTGCTTCTCAATTTACATTAACATCTCTCGATATACGTTTGGGCTTCTTTTCCTGTCATTACTTTACAAAACGTACACTTTTATGCACTTATTTAATAAACTAGACGTATACTCACGCAAGACGACGGTCTATAGCAACAAATAATTATACTTGCTAAATTGTGATTCTGATTCGACCTTTGATGCAAAGCTGTGTTTTTAGAAATACAAAGCGTGTATTTTTTAAAATTAGTATAGTGTGTGTTTTTGAAAAATTTACAAGTTAAGAATTGATCAAGCTTAAGGTATATTAAATGATACTTAGAAGTAATTTAAGCAAACTACATTAATTTTTAAGTTTTCAAACTTCAAGAAGATTTCAAAAAAAGGAATGTACTCAGTAATATAGATTTGGTAGGCGACTTTTAATTAAATTACTAATTTTGTGTGTTTCCTTAAGCTGTGGAGATGTTTAGAAATATGCGATTACCACTAGTACAATCGACGCTTCTGTCGGTGACATTTTTACGCTCTTTCCGTCGACATGTCGACGGAACAATACCTTCCTGGCGACATGTCGACGGAACAAAACGTCGGCTGTGCTTCATCGGGCAAATTTCGCGCCCAACTTTAGTGAATTATTGAGGCTAAAAAAGTATGTTGATATTTTCCCGTCGACATGTCGACGGGAAAATATGTGTATGAAAAATTCAACGTAGTGGGGCTCGGTCAAACGTTTTTTTGTCGTTTTCTGCCTTATGCCGTCGACATAGTGTCGACGGGAAACGGCTTGTCGCGTGTTCTCCTTATCCTTGTAGTACACATAAATTAATACATAAATAAATGAACGAATGGTGGTATTTATGATGATTGACAATAGATGCTACCGAGAGGTGTTTTAGGTAGATTTTTTACATTTTTACATTACAGAACAAGCATTCACATTTTCATCACTGAAAGCGTTGGTTGCTCTTTCGCCAATTCCAGTCAAAGAAGAATACGGCAATTCCTGATAAGTTACATGCCCGTACCCGATGTACCCATGCCCATTGTAATCGTATGTGGATATTTCTGGCCGGTCGGTATGAAAGTACGTTGCTGGATCGCTATGGTAATTGTACATGTCAGCATACTGCTGTGTAAATGTCAACGATTCTTGATTATATGGAAATGGCCATAACTCGGCTTTTTTTCCAGTCCTTCTAATTTTCTTCAGAACTTTCTCCTGATCTACCCGTCCGGTCACTGTTACCTTTTGCATGTTCATGTCGATATCAACACTCTCCACCCCTGAAAAATTTATAAAAAATAGTACGTTATATGGCTTTTCAATATCCATTCACCTATATGATCTCATATGACATTATATAAGGCCAATATGCATAATTGTTTTATGAAGACTGATGCTCGAGAAACGGTGTGTACCATCTAAGCTTTGAAGAGCCTTTCTAACTTTGCGCTCACAACCTTCACAATCGATGTTCACAATCATCTCCAACGCCTGAAAAGTAGAAATTAAGTTCATGTCAGCTTCAATATTATTGCCGTAAAATAAAGCAATGCACGTAGATTGATTGTATGATAGCTTCTGGTCTGGATATGATCTTTGGATACGTACATCAGTTTTTATGGAAGATCATATTCCTCTTTATACAACTAGGATGAATGGAAATTTTCATCAAGTTGCAATATATATTTTTTAATTCATTAATTATTAATACTGTCTTTTAGGAAATTTAATTGTTAATTACATGGTTGATCACTTGTGTCTTAAGTAATCCAAACATATGTCTTGGAAGCCACTGAGTTATTACATGCATAGATTATCCAACACTTACAAGCTAACGGTTTGGTGCCAAGACATTACCATATAAACACATTAAATAAACCAAAATGCGCATATTATATTATGTAATGATTTTAATTAATATGGATTCATGTCCGCAACCCATTGGTATTGCAATGAATACAAATAAATTGTGTCAATGTAAGAAATGAATTGTGAGTTTCGCAGAGTTTTTCAGCTCTTTTAATGTTTTGCATAAAAGCAAGGAAACACAAAACATAATGATAGCTTGCTTGATGAGACTGAACTTCTATAGGCACGAGCATAAGGATTTAAGATGAAAAATGCTTGAACATTGTTCTAAAAACCCCATCTAACGAATGAACTTTTTTTTAGCAAAGCAGAAAGGAATGCATGCTATTTAATTATATTAATCATACTTATCACTAAATAAGACTTCATATCCACATCCGATTTTGTAGTTTATGTTCAATCACAAAAAATTTGTTTTAATCCCGTCGCAATACGTGAGAAATTAATACATTGTTATGATCATTTCACATAATGTACATTATAGTTAAATGAATAAGGTCCAAAATATATCCTTGTGGTTTGCCATTTGTAACACCTAACAATAATAATAAGCATTAAACGTTATACATCCCTAAAGACTAACGATGCACTCTCGCGTTGGATCCACGTTAGAAGATAACTGAGAGATAATTTGCACCGTTCGTCTTCAGGGATGTATGATGGCTGACTTTTTACTAACAGAGGATGGTAATGTGTCGACTTATTAGCCAGGAATGTATGTGTTACAATTAACAAACTACATATATGTATTTTGGACTTTACCCTAAATAAGTATACATCTTACATAAAAATAAGAATATGGAAGAGAAAGAGAGAGATGTGCTCACTGTCATGTTTAAGATCGACTTGGTGAGAAATGGTAATGTTTCTGAGCCTTGAAATATCTGAGTTGCGTAAGTGCAATGTTGATGGATTTCCTATTTATAGACCAAATTTCCGCACACGTTTTTGTTACTTGTGGTCCAAGTTTTATATTTTATATGTGGTGTCAATATTACTTCACATACATGTTCTCTTATCTATAACATATATAACATAGCTTTTTGGGAAAATATTTTATCTTGTTTTATGAATGAAGAAGTAAATTAAATAAAAATACGAGACGCCAGAAAACTGGAAAAATAAAAAAGATGGTATAGAACAATTAATACATTTGTTAATACCAAATTAAACTTTTTTTAACGTCTCTTTCAACGCGAAGCCTACCAGAAAATAAAAACTTGTATGAAGAATTGATAACTACAGTCAAAATTTTACAGTGAAATTATAATGCATTGGTATATCCGTATATACTAGTTGTTTGTTAGTTAGGTAGCAAATAATTTGCTGTCAAATGGTTGCAAAAATGTTTACAAACAAAAGATAGTTGAATCTAAGCTAGTGATGGCTCAGTCTGCTTTGCTGGATATGCATGTAAACGTGTTACATTTTTGGTAGAGTTTTACTATTTATTTATTTATTTATTTATTTTTATTTTTTTTTGTGTGTGTATAGCTTTATAACAATTAAAAAAAAAACATTTATAATGCTCTTGTCTATGAACTATTCGCTTTTCTTAGTGGTGCATGTCTTTGCAAAACTAATTGTAGCTAGCTAAACCTTATCTTTGATAGGTCACTTGACAAATCAGAAAAATAATTGCATGCTTAAGTTTCTATAAGCTAATAATATATATTACGAGTATATTCGTATTAACAATTGTATTGTGCTATGTGCTTCTTGTAAATGGCATTGCCAATTTCAGTTATTGTATTCAAGATATGGATTCGAATGATCAAAATGAAGTCTACTAGATATGGCTTTGACAAAAAAAAAAAAAAAAAAAAAACCCTCATAGGTTTGTGTTTAGCAAAACCAATACTAAATATTCAAGAAAAGATGTTTTACCCTTTAATTTAAGTTTATTTCAGGTTTTAAAGTGTTAACTGCCTTCAGATTATGAACACAATTAATAGAAGACAGCAACGTATACAAAACAACAAGCGCCAATTACATTGCAACATAGCAATTAGAACTGAATGTGAAAATATACTACCTAAAAAAGGTATTAGAAAAACACGTTTAAATTCTTGTCAAACTTAATATTTGAACTGAATGTGAAAATACGTTGTCATGAGCGAGGAGTTTCTTGGATGGTACCGTCAGCTAGTTGACATTTTAGTAATTTAGCTAAAAAGGACATGTCTTTCATGTAATGTTGACATCATATGTAGAGACCGAGAGAGGAAATCTACGAGTTAAGGATGAGATCTACAATTTTAAATCAAAGATTAGTTAAGTTATGATATAATATTATGATTACTACACACGGTTTTCCATGATATACTCAAGACCTAATTTATATATCTAAAATATATATATATATATATTTATTTAGAAAGTCAACAATTAATATATAAACCCCTCGAAGAGAGAAAAACGAAATACAATACATGACATCCCTTCTCAATTAAACAAGTTAATTAATAAAAAGTGGGATCCAAACAAACAAAAGAAAACAAGCAAATACAAAATCCTAACTTATACTCCCATGACAAAAACTGAACTCAAACACTAATACCACTTGAGACCACACATCAATTGAATCAGTACCAACATTGTAGATAGGCCCACACAAGAACACTAAAACCCACAAGCACCTGGACCACAAAAATCTCACCAGCCAAGAATAGCAAAAGACAAATGATGCAACCTTAAACTTGATTTGTAGACTTCACACAGACACAGTAGTTGCAGACCACCTGTGTTAAAATTACAAACACACAGGAAACATTGGACCTGCACACTGCAGAAAATTATCTCAAAGACTTGTTCCACCTGATGAACACACGAACCATATAGAACCAAAACTACTGTAACCGGATATTTTTCGGATCAAATAACCATTGTTGCCAATCTATCCCTTTGTATTTTTTCGATCTTCGAACTACCCATTCGTAGCTTTTTAATTGAATGTCTTGAACAACTTTATTAGTACTTGACACTTTTCTAGTGAACACCCGAGCGTTCTTTCCTTCCAAATATAGTAACCGGACGTCCAAATGACCGCTTGCCAAACACGAGAAATTCTATTAGGGACATTAACGTAGAGAATCTATCACAAAGTCTTTGCCCATCAACCCATCTATCCGTCCAAAACTTAATATCCCTCCCATCCCCTAACACACCCAAACAAGTAGACGTAAACTCTATCCCCAACCCCTCCAACTCCTCTCCGACCCTCACAATATCTTGCCACACCCCCTTACTATTTACCCCACCACCTATTTTCCTATACTCATCTAACCCCCCACCACTACCATGGATGCTTTTAATTACCCTAACCCAAAAACTCCCCCCCCCCCCCCCCCCCCCCCTCATTCCTAAACCTCCACCACCACTTACCTAATAATGCCAAATTTTTTGCCTGCAATGACCCAATATTTAAACCCCCCATCCCATGTGAATCTAGAACGGTATCCCATTTGACCCATGAAATTTTGTTTCCCTCCCCAACCCCTCCCTAAAAGAAATTTTTTCTAATTCTCTCAAGATTTTATTAACACACTCGAAGGCACACGGAACATCGAAAAATAATACAATGGCAAGCTACCTAGAACCGACTTAACCAATGTTATACACCCCCCCCCCCCCGGTCGACGACATCGTTTTAGCTTTCCAATCGGCCAATCGACTCTTGAATTTTTCCGCTACACGATTCCAAGTGCTAATCCTTCTCATGTTTTCACCAATTGGTAATCCCAAGTAAGTGAACGGGAATTCCCGGACACCACATCCCATCCAATTTTCCATATCCGTCAATTCGTCCTCATTAACCCCAATACTATACAATTTACTTTTATTGTAATTCACCCGTAGTCCGGAGACCTCCTCAAAACACTTAAGAATACACATAAGATATTTGGCGTTATCTTTACCCCATTCTCCAAATAATATAGTGTCATCCGCGTATTGTAAATGAGACACCGTGACGTCATTCAAACCTACTTTTACTCCTCTAAATATCCCATTTTCCACCGCTTCGCTAACAATTGCATTTAAACCTTCCTCCGCCAAAATGAATAAAAATGGTGATAATGGGTCACCTTGTCTGACCCCCCTCTTAAGACCAAATTCCTCTGTAGGTGATCCATTCATAAGGATGGACATATTCGCCGATCGGAGACACACATCCACCCATTTACACCATTTAGCCCCGAACCCCATTCTATTCATAATATTTAGAATGAAACTCCAGTTTATACTATCGTACGCCTTTTCGAAGTCCACTTTAATAATTAGACCTTTTTCGTTCTTTTTCATCAAAAATCCATAGTCTCATTTGCTATAAGAACTCCATCAAGAATGTATCTCCCTTTTATAAACGCATTTTGTACTTCCCCCAACACATTACCTACCACCCGTTTAATCCTTTCCGCTAACACCTTTGCAATGATTTTATAATAGCAACCAATGAGGCTAATGGGTCAAAAATCCCCAAGACCGATGGGGTCCGATACCTTAGGGATAATAGTTACAAAGGAAGAATTACATCCCCTCGATATCTCCATATTTTCCCAAAACCACATGACCGCCCTCATCAAATCCGGTTTAATAACCTCCCAGAACTTTCTAATAAACTTGAAGTTAAAACCATCCGGTCCTGGAGCTTTATCCCCTCCACAATCCTTAATTGCTTCCCATACCTCTTTTTCGTTGAACTCTTTCTCAAGACAACTAGCTTCCAAACTGGACGTAATACACTACCTTCGGAGAATAAGGCTTGTAATGTGTAACTATCTCTGTTTTGATTAGACTCGGCTCTTCACACCACACCCCGTTAATCATAAGCCCTCTTAAGTTACATTTATTATTCCTCCTCTTAACGTACGAGTGAAAAAATTTTGAATTTTCATCTCCTTCCACATCCCACTTTACTCTAGCTTTTTGCCTAAGCATATTACCATATTCATTCTCCTTTTCCTCCCATCGTTTCCTTGTATCAAGCCATGTTACTCTCTCCACCTCGCTCAAGGTTCTCTTTTTTGCTTCTAATTCCCATCTCATTGCTTCATTTTTTAGTAATTCAATCTTCTCCTTATGACCTCCGAACCTATCTTTACTCCACACCCTCAGATATGCCTTGACATTTTTCAATCTATCCCGTAATATACAATCTGGACGAAAACCCCTCACCTCTTTTTTCCATGCTTCCTCAACGACATGTTGAAAATCCGGCTCCTCCATCCATATGTTAAAAATTCGGAATGGTTTTGGTCCGAAGTCCAAATCCACGTCTTTCAACACAATCGGACAATGATCCGATAGCTTCCGATCTAAAGCAATGAATGATAAATTACCCCATAAATTACCAAACTCCTCATTCAATAAGAACCGATCCAATTTACTAAATTTCAGGCCATCGTCACTAACTCTAGTAAATCTTCTACCCCCCATTGGCACTTCCACTAATCTCATGTCGCTAATGAACTCATTAAATTCGTACATTTCTTTATCGTTTACTTGAGAGTTAAGCCTATCTCCGCTACTCCTAACCACATTTAAATCTCCAAAAATACACCAAGCCCCTCGCCATCTATCCATCAACCCCGCTAGCCTTCCCCATAACGACATCTTTTGTCGACTCATGTGAGGGCCGTATATACAAACCAAAAAAATATCCTCTACTTTCCCTTTCCACGATCATTTTATTGCAATGAATCTCTCATCTCCCACAACCTCTTTACACGTGAAAACCCTCGTATCCCAAATTAAGATTATACCCCCCGAATTCCCGATTGCCGGTAATTGAGAATATCCGAAACTTTTCCCTCCCCAAATATCCTCGATCCACATTTCATCCACCAACTCACATTTTATTTCTTGTAACCCCATGACATTAGGTTGCTCTTCCTTAACCACTGATCTAACCCACCCCTTTTTACCCCTAACCCCCATACCCCTAACATTATTAGAAATCAACTTCATTAAAAAAATAAAAATAAAACGAACACAAATCCCATACCAAGGCTTACCGAGGCTGCTCTATAGCAACGTCTGCTGCCTCCTTCCCCACTCGTTCATCAACCCTCTTCTTCTTCTCTTCTTCGGCTAAAATCCACGATACTCCAATCAACTCCCTTATTTCCTTAACCTCTTCCATGTTTATCTCGCATCTCTTATTTTCTATTTCACCTTCCTTTGTACATCCAAACTGAAATATCCCACTGTCCTCACCCTCTACCTCATGAAACTCCTTGTAAATATTCGAGATCCCTTTTCTATTTTCCCCTAAATCAACCACCCCGGTTTGCCTCGCCACCTTCATGGCTTTCGTTACACTTCTTCTACCAACCTTCTTTTTACTGTTTATAATCTCTTCGTTCTTCTTGCCCTGATTAAACTCCCTCTCGAACCCAACACCATCAAGAAAATCGTTGTCGAAAGGTTTCCTCTTTTTCCGCAACCTATCGCCCCCACTCCCAACCAAACTAGAAGGTGAGACTGCTCTTTTTTCTTTTCTTACCGATGATATGTCCTGATCACCAGTAGAGTTCTCGTTTACTGTACCACGACTCCCAAATTTCCGGTGTTTATTTACTTGACCAATAAAACTACTTTTCTCGTTATTCTCTTGTACACCTTTTTTTTCTACAGGTCCTTGTTTTATTGATTGATTGTTGGGAGTGTGCAGCCCAACAGGCCCATCTTTATGACCCATTAACTTGTCCACCTCATGCCCACAGTCCACCTCCTTTCCTCCAATTATATTCTGAACCTTTTTACCTGTGGACCCCACTTCCATACAAATATTATTGTTATCACGTTTTTTATATTCCCTACTCACCTTTTCTTTTGCTTCCGCCGCCTTAGTATTGGAACTCACATACTCATCCTCTTTAGTCACCTTTTCTTTTGCTTCTGCCGCCTTATTATTGGAACTCTCATACTCGTCCTCGAACGTCTCCCTAACTTTTGTTTCACTTGAATACCGAGCCCCTTCATCTTGTCCATCTTTCCGGCAACCGGAATCCTCCATGAAGTTGCAACTGCCACCATTCTTCTTTTCTGGACTACTCATATCATCTTCACCACTGTTGCATCCTTGATCACCGTCGTCATCATCTTCGTCGACTTGCATCTTACTGTCATTTACTTTATTTTCTCCCACTTTTGATTCGTCTACTTCGTGATTTCTTTTGCGGACCTCCTGGACATCCATGTTAGTGGTATCCCTAACCTCCTCCACTACAACTACTTTATGGCTTTTACCATTAACTCTTACGAACAAGTCCTCCTTAATCAGCTCCTTGTTGATCGTATGAATGTGGACCCTTCCATAAATGACGTTTTGGTTCCCTTCGAGTCTACAGTTATGGAATCCCAGTGTAGTTCCATGAACCGTCGCGATTTTTCTGAACATATCTTCACCCCAACATGAGACCGGGATACCCATAATGTTTAGCCATGTCAACCTTCCGGCTGTCCTTTGAAAACACTCCCCTTTTCTCAGTTTATGCACCCATCTTCTTAGACCATGTTCAGTATCTTTCAATACATTGCTTGATGTTTCTTCATTTTCCATCACAACCATCACTTCCAATCCTCCCAGTAGCTTCACTTCGATATTGTTTAATCCCTGCTCCTTGCATAGAGCAGGTAGTTTTCTTAAAAAGCAAAGTGCTTTCATCTCCCCAACAACACTCCTCCCTATTAACTCACTGTTAACCTCATTGTCTTTGACTTCAATGATTCTTTCCTTCTCATGTTCAATCACTTCTTGATCCCTGCCAACTATGTTTATCTTGTTCAACTTTATCCCGCTTGTGTTTTTGCCACTATTTTTCGCTACATCATTCTTACCATCCCCATTAATCACGTCAACGTATCTTCGGTTGTCACATCCATCCATGTTTACTTTCATTCCATTTCTCCCATTCCCATCCCCGTTACTGCCCCTGAACGGCTTATCTTCTTCAACATCGCCCCATTTCCCATAAGCTGTAGTTTTTCTATCAAAAGCCACATACACCCTTAGCCATTCTTCACCAATCTTTATTTTTTGAAGTCGACTTAGAAGGCCTTCCACATCTTTGACGAATTTGAATCGTACAAACCCGTATCTCTTGCCATTTCAAAGCTCCTTTGTACCATGAACATATCGAAAACTGTCCCATATTTCTTAAAGATCATCCATAACTTTCCCATACCCCAATCTTCTGGAAAATTGAAAAACATGAAAGATGCGCTTACGGGATTATTTAACAAGTGTGTTCGAAGCATTGTTTTATACATTAAACAAAGAAACTTGATATTTATTGATATAAAATAAAATTTAATTAAGGTAATTTTCAAGTTTAATTCATTTGTATTAAATGAATTTTCCAATGGAAAAAAAAATGTTTATGTTTAATTAAGGTGTTTTGCTAATAACAACCTTTAGGGTTGTGGTTAGCAAGTTTCTTTTTACTACAATTCATTGTAATGACTCGAATCATCCAATCACAATCAGTTGTTTGTTGTGGTTTCATATTTTTTGAGATTATGCCCATCTTTTTCGGAATTATCAACCAATCACAATCATTTATTCATAACCATGTAATAAAATATATCTTATTAACAACAGCCCTAAGGGTTGTTGTTAGCAAAACCCTTAGTTAAGATATTTCAACAAGTGTCCTGATAGCACTCGTTAGACAAATCCATTTAACAATAGGATTGAGATATTTATCAATGTCAATTTCTTTACAGAAATTTTTATATAAAAATATAAAAAGAAATACAATATGCAACAAAAGCAAAACCACAAATAGTAAACATATAACCAAACTCTCTACCACCTACAAATGACCCAAACCACTAATACAAACTCCTCTAACCAAACTTTACCACCTACAAATGACCCAACCACAAATGATACATGAGAAGGCCCACTCCAAGTAAATCAATAGTTGCACATTGTTTTAGTTGGTTAAAAAAACCCCAAAATCTGGAGAACAAAAATAGTTAGAAAGATTTTTACAATAGTGAAAAATATCATCTTAAAATAAATTTAACCCATCGATACCAACAACCATCCCGTTGAATCACACATTAGGAGTTGCATGCATGGCACGGATCCTTGCACCATTCTAACCAAGACTTGATAGTTTATTTTCTTCTTATAGGCACCCTATTATATGATGTAACTTGAAGCTCATAACAAATGGTTGTTAAATTCGATATTTTATTTTAAAACACCATTTTGTTTCAAGCATGCCATATAAGATAAAGCATCGACCAACACGCTCCTTACGAAATAGACATTTGTTTATTTTTAAAGTGTGATTTCCCGTTGTGCGCTAGGATGTTATCAGTTGACCCAAAATTACAATCCCCGATATTCCACCATTGGAACACACTTTTCTACCCCTTCATGACTCGAGAGCAATGTATAAAACAATGATCCACTGCTTCAATTTTTCATCTCCGCAATGCGGAAAAAGTATTGAGTTTATTCCATACGAATATAGTGAACCCTTTTATGTTGAACTTTCCATATAAAGATACAAAATTTCCTCAGTATTGCATTGTTCCACTTTTTTTTTTTTTTTTTTTTTTTTTTTTTTTTTTTTTTATTATTATTTTTTTTAATGGTAAAGGGTTTCTTCGATAAATGTATTACTCCAAAAAACGTTTAAGTACACAGATGTAGGTGAATTCCACATCTTAGCCCGTTACATAGGCGGTAAGACTAGCATAACAAAGCAAACTACTTCTATAACGAAGATACAACTATGATTCGATTACAATTGACTCAAAATACCATCAAATATAATCTACGCTTTCTTACGACCACGAACCTTGATATCCCAAGCGTCACCGAAATCCTGTTGATCTTCAGAGATACCATGATCATCATATACATCATCATTATATGGGTTATAATCCTCACCCATAGTTTTCTTCCATTGTTCATGCTAGCTCTTGGTCCCAAATCTACTTTTACTTCCCGATGCCAGAAACTTTCCAGTTTCATTATCAGTTTTCTCCACCTCACCCTCGCTATCATCACCAATGTACACGTCTTCTTTCTCTTTGCTCATTCCACTTTCCTTGCCAATTGGTTGATTCTACTCTAGTTTGGTGTCAAATTCATTCAATAGTACGTCATATTTATTCGACGTATTAACCACATTCTTGGAACATGAAACATTTTCCTTATCACCTTTAGATATGTTACTATTACCAGTATCCTTACCCACACTAGACATGCTAGGAGTCTTGGAAGTAGTCGTTTTTGCTTTTGGTTGATATCGGAGCTTTGACCCCACACTTAGACCACCCTTCGAACCGCCTTTCACATTACCATTCTTCCCATTATTAAGCGTATTCCCCACGACTTGAAAACCATCATTCGAACTTCCCACAACTCATTCAACAGCTAGGGCCGAAAGAGCTACATTTTTTTGACGTTGATCGAGTGTATGCCCAAAAAACTTGCATAGTGGCTTCCACTTATACTCCACTCAAACAATTTCTTTAGAAAACCCCGACCTGTCAGGTATAGGAATAGAAATTGTCAAACTGTCCTTTGCACTCATCTTCGGCCCAAATCTTAACTAAAGCACGAGTGAAGCTACTACGACCCCAAAATTCCATACACATTGTGCTCGTAAAGGAATCAAGAATTTTTTTTACTACCAATCTTCATCGCAATAAGGCTTAGACCATCTTCAAAAAACGCAGCCGAAGGAACATCATGAAGTTTAACCTCACACCGGAATACGAATTAGGACCAAGGTTATAAAAATCGCTAGGCGCTAGTGAGGCAGTTGGGTAGGGCCTAGAAATTAATCGGTTAAGCATGGTTTAATCAAGGATTAATCGGATTTGATTTTTTATGTACAAAATTGTAATTTTAGATATTATATTATACCATTATATGTAGGGATAAGCACGGTACCGATCCCGTACCGAGTTAGTAGTACCGATTTTTTTCGAGCATAAATTAGTGGTACCCGTACCGTACTGAACGGGATTAGGATACCGGTACCAGGAAATCGGATTTTCCCCTTTTTTTTGGGAATTTCCCGATTTGGTACCGGTCTCGTACCTAATTAGTCGTCCCGAATTTTTTTCACCTTGTTTCATAGTCCCGGTACTGTACCGTATATCGAGAATCGGTACGGTTCTGGTTCAGTTTCGGGATTCGAGTCGAAACGCTCATCCCTAATTATTTGTATCAGATAAGCACAGTACATCAAAGTTCAGATATTTCAAGTGTTCAAATATAAACATAATACATAATTATTCAAAGTTCAAAGTCAAACATAGATATTACTCAGTTTGTTGACCATTTTTAAGCGACCTTTGACCGATTTTTTCTAATTAATCAGTTTGTTGACAAATTTTAAGCGATTTTCTCTGATTTTAAGCGATTTTGTTGACCGATTTTTAAGCGATTTTGTCTGATTAGACCGATTTTGTCTGATTAATTGGTTTATTGGCCGATTTTTAAGCGATCTTTGACCAAACCGATTAAATAGGCTGATTATGATAAATCTGATCACTTAGTGACCGATCAGCGATTATGAGTCGATTAATCAGCCGCTTGGGCCGATTTTTACAACAGACATTAGATCTTCCTTTAATGTTCTTGTATTAATCATCCATGGTTTAAGAATTATAGGAAAACATGTAAATATACTAGTTTAAATGTGTATTCTATTGGTGGTCATCCGCATAGCCTATAAAACATGCACAACGAAAAATAAACACATAAATCCATGCAAACCAATCCCTTGATAGGCATATCTCCCAATTAGAGATATAACTTGATTTAACACGTATAAAGGGTGTTAAAGAACTACTTAATTGATCCTAAAGCAACGTAAGCTCATAGATCTTCTTTACTTACACAGAATCGCCTTCTTCTTGATATTGATGCTTGAGTTGAATACTTTAGGGTATCTTGCGGAGAATCACCACATTCCTTGCGTCAGGTATCCACCAGTATTGCACAGGTAGAACTAGGGCTACAAACCTATGCAATTTGGAGAGTACAAAATCGGGTAACAAGTCGACCAGGGTTAGTCGACTTGAGAATCGACTAATAATTTGATTTTTCAACTTAAGGGGTTTAAACCCTTTTAGTTCGGTTGACGATTCGAGGAGGAAGAGAGATGAGGGAGTTAGAGTTTAGAGGAGTGTTATCATTTCTATTTTATATGCCTTTGTATTTATGGGGATACAAATACTTTTCTAATTGCGCTAGAAGTCTCTAATAATTATCCGTTAAGTAATACAAGTTTGAGATGAAGTCAAACGCCCCCTTAAGAGGATCGGCCGAATATTCCACAACCCTTAGGTTTGTAGTTTTGCCTTTTTTTACTTAAATATATTTATCTCCGGTAAATATATACACCCTATATAATTACCATTTTACCCATCTATGAGAATATTATCATATTAATATTTCCATTTCATTTTGTCCCTCTTTTGTCATTACCAACTTACGTGTTTAGTTTAGTGCTCACTGGTGTGACCTGTTAGGTGCCCATATTGATATCACACAAGTAAAGAATGAGATAGATATAAGGATTGGTTGATTATAAGATATGAGAGAATTATAAAAGCAAGAGTTTCATTAGAATATCAAAATAACCAACAAGTGTTAAGGCTACATAAGCCTTGTATTTATAGGAGGGAAACTAGGGCAACATTCCCTAGTCCCTTTCATATCACTAACGTGGGCTTGTAAGCCTTATGGGCTTTTACATGTTGCCCATTTACTAAAACAATAAACATAAATAATACTTAAGCAACCTATTACAAAATGTAATGACCGAGACTTGCCTAAATACTAAAGTATGATCCCAACAATCTCCCCCTAAGGGTCGGTCATCACGGTTGCTGGACGTCTTCATCTTTATCTTTAACTTGTGACATGTAAAACTTTTGACGTCTTTAAAAAATGTTGTATAATGAATGTACTTTGCTCTAAGTCTTTGTTCTTTGGTGATGATGTTGTGATTGTGTTATGAAGTAGTCTGCCGTTTGTCACTCTTGCGTCTGTGGTGGTTGTCCGCCATTCCAACATGCTCATACATCTTTGGACTTAGTCTTTCATGTGCACGAAGTTCCTTTTCATACTTTAAGATCTTTAGTCTTTATACTTTGCATATTCTTCTTTTTGGCGTAGAATCTTTCTTTGAACTTTGTGGTGCATTGATCTTTGGTGGAGCTTTCATTGACTTCAAGATGTATGCATGAGCATGCTGGAATCTACCATCATGGAGGTGATTTGTTCCTACAGGTAAACAGTTAGCAATAATCAACCGGTACTTACAGATAAGGAATTTAGAGCTCGTCAACAGCATATTGTGAAGACTCCTTCTAATCCTTATCCAGGCCGTTCCCATATCAGATACTCCCGAAGGAGCTTACAAGACCTACTAAGTAGCTCAATGACTGGGTGAGTCGCTGGGGATCACTCCACGACTGTAGACCGCTAAAGAACCACCGCGAACACTAAGCGTAACCCTTGTGGGGTTACCGAAGTGACCTGCTGTCAGGGCTGTTTGATGTTGACCCTGGCAGGAATTTCCGTTCAATCATTGAGAAATACATTTGTAATTCTCTCATAAACGTTCTCGGCAGATTGCTAAGATCTACGAAGGACTCGATAATTTATAGTTGGTGTCCATTGATTTAGAACACCAGTTGTAGAAATACTAAGTGTTCCTAAGAGATCTTTGATGTATCTCATGGCTCTAGACTCGATAAGTGCACACCTAGGTTTCCTATGCAGAGACTAGGGAGGGGTCTCCTGCTTCAATATCAACCATCTCTAAGAGACAATTCGATAGATTACACCGGTTCCTCGTGAGAATGAAACAGGTTCTTTTAAGAGAACTTGAGTGGTTAAGAAGGTTTAGTGCATTGCGTCACTAGGTCCATGATGACTTTATCTTCAATACCGGTGTTGCCATAGCAACAACCAGTAGCATACGAGTTGAACCCGGTGTCTGCCCTAAGGTTGAACATATGGAGGGCTATTTCTTTTCACCCTTTCTTTACTTTTCTTTTTAATTCTTCAACTCCTTCTTTCCCTTTCATTCTTTTCTCCTTTTTTTTCGTATCATACCTAAGGACTTCTAATTCTAACTATTGGAGATGTCCTTGGGTAGATCCCTCCGGCTCTGGCGGATCATAGGACGGTTTTTCCTATCTTAATCACCTTATAACTCCTTGATTAACTGACAGAAGCCAAGAAACCTTTGATTGAAAATCTCTCAAAGTGTTTGTGATTATCAAATATTTTGGTTATCACTTTGAAAGTTTTGTGTACACTTTTGAAGGGCTCCCCCTTCACATGTGCTCATAAGTATTTAATAAATTTGCACATGCGGGAGGAGCAAGCATTTTTGAATTGATCCACTTTCAGTGAACAAGACCGATTCGAGACACGCTTACATCACTAGTTAGACTAGCTTGAAGTTATTACCCGGCCTGATCAAGTCCACAGAAAGTTTCTCGAGACGGTACATTTCTACTAGGACAAATCCTTTTCGAGACACGCTTACGTGGTTAGTTAAAGAGATCTATTGTCAGCTTTTAGGTGACAACTAGCTCTAGTAACTAACTTGATGTTATTACCCGTCGAGGATAAGTCTTTTCAAGATTACTAACTTTTATTGTTTCATCAATTCCTGGGTCAATTCTGAGTCTAGCTCGCACAAGATACAACTTTTAGCTTTTTGACTACTTATATTTTAATCACTTTTCCATTTTCTCCCCCTCAAAAATAGCATATAAAATGATGTTTTTGACAATCTTTTAGATTAAAATATGCATTTTTGAGTCTTATGGGGAGATTCACCAAGAATTTTTAATTTTAGAACAAAGTATTTTAGTTTTGACAAGTGCTCCCCCTCAACAAGTGATTAGGTCTTATTGAGGTGAAATACTTGTCCTTTTGAGCAGAATTATGAAAATCATAAAATATTTGATTAATTCTACTCAAAAGTAAGAAGCCTTCGCTCCTTATATTAGGATTGAGGCACTGATGCGTACCTCAGGGTCCTTTCTTTACAAGTTCGGGTTGTACACTGTAATGCGTGGACAAGCCATAATGAATAATAGAATTGACAAATCATATCAAGAATCTTACAATACTTCTACCATTCCGGTCTCTGAAACGTCAACACGGGAAATCCTGGTCTGCCTCCCACATAGCTTTCCAATCTCCTTATCTGATCCCTATGCTTCAACCGGTTCTCAATCCTTGTAATGAATCTGCGAGCGTCTCTGGCCTCATTGGTATTCCACCTTTTGGTTTTGTATAGTGCAACATCATTTAATCTGCCTTTGATTCCATCTCTGACGAACTTAAGGGTTTCGTCACAGAACTTGTGGATCTCATCAAAAGCCATGAAGCAGTCTCGATGGTTGATGCTGCGGTAAGTGAACCCAAATGTCGGATGCTTGATCAAGGTGTATTGAGATTGGTGTTGAAGGTCGGGGATGTTGTAAAGGTTAGGTTTGGTGAGATTCAGCTTCTTCTGATAACTTTCCAATCCCAGTTGAAGATCTTCTACTCTTTCTCTGATGACTATTTGTCTTATGAAGATTAGGAGAGCTGTGATAAAGGCAAGCTGCATTGGTTTGGGTAAGTTGCAAAGCTTTCCTTGAACTTTGAGCAGATACATATCTTCTATGTCGTTGAGGAGCAGTCGTGGAAAGTCTGACTCGGAAATCTTGTACTCTTGTTCATCAAGTCTTTTGAGTACGATTTTGTTGAGAAAGGAGTACCCAAAGTGAGTGACTGTCGAAATGAACTGGATAGAGACAATCTTCAACTCACTTGTCACATTACCCATAGTCTGATTGAGTCTGCTGCTTCGATAATACTGTGCCCGATTATCTGGCCAATGATGTATTCCATAGAGTGCGTTCTGGTCATAGTCAACAACTTTGTCGATGAATAAGTTGGAGGCTTCTTCTTCGATGGCGTTGTTGAGGTATCTTGCTGCAGGCATGGAGAAGGTAAGTGATGTGGCGTACTTCTTTTCTATCTTTCTGCCGTGTTGTAGAAATTCCAAGTCGTTGTTGAAGAAGAACTTGTAAGGAATTTTCTCTTGTTTCGGCTTTCCAACCAAGGGTAGAGGTTTGGTCCAGTCAGTGTAGTAAGGCCCCTTCTTCTTTGAGTAGTAATCTATGTTGGACTCAGGATTTAGCCAGTCGATGTCGTTAGACATTGCTCGGGCTATGTTTTCCAGGTGATATTCGAGTTCAACAGAGTTGGCTGAGCAGTCTTTCAACAAGTTGAATGCAACATTCTTTACCCTTCTCAGCTCCTTTTTGCTCATATTCTTTAAACCATAGTCTCGTTGCAGAA
Source organism: Artemisia argyi (assembly GCA_030686995.1). Lineage (NCBI taxonomy): Eukaryota > Viridiplantae > Streptophyta > Magnoliopsida > Asterales > Asteraceae > Artemisia > Artemisia argyi. The sequence goes on from JARVZY010000453.1 coordinate 19,616, forward strand.
GTTGTGCATATTCCACTGTGTGACCATCTTGTGGTGATTGATCTTCTGCAAGAGGTGGTTGAGCTTTAACCATTTCATCAAACCAAGAATATTCAGCCGTTTTGTCTTCGTCCAGCCACTTAAGAATCCTTTTCGGCTTCTTTGGTTCGGTGCTTTTCGAAGAGGTTTCAGGTTTATGCTGATGATGTTTTCTTTTCTTCTCTTTCTTCTTTGGTGATGGTTCTGGTATGTCGTCTGGCTGAGGGAAGTTGTCTCCGCCGGTGTACTCAAAATGATCATGGGCTTTAGGACCGGAACCCGATGCCTTTAGTTGTTGAGTGGATGTAGTGGTGGTAGGAGTTATGACCGGTTGCTTGTGTTGAGATGAGGGCCCTTCAGCTTGTTTTTGTTTATTAGCCTGTGAGTTCGGGTCTTGGTCTTCATCATCTCTTTGACATTTCAGTTTGTCGGCCTCAGTGCTGCAAGTATCTTTAGACATCTTCGCTTTTAAAGCTTCCCACAATTTGGTTTCTTCAGGTGTCATGGTGGTTTTGCTTGCCAATATGTAGAAGAGCTGAGTCTCAATCTCATTTGGTGTCAACTCTTGTTGTGGAAGAGGAGTCTTGTCAGCTCGGAGAGTGAAAGAAGTGGTTCTAATCACTTTCTTGACAGCCTGTTCACCAATCTTTGTAAGTTCGTCCTTCATCGGCTTCAGCAAATCTTTCAATTCTGCCACAAGGTGTTGTTCCATAAATTGAGTTGCTTGAGCAGCCAAAGTAGCTTCCATAGCTTCTTGTACATCTTTGGCTAAGAAGGCATCAACTTTTGTATTCATTTCTTGAACAGTCGTCATTTGTTTGGTTAACTCTGCAACTTGGTTAGCCAGTGATTCAACTTGTGCTTCCAGCTTGTTTTTCTTCTTATCTCGAACTCTCTTAACTGCCCTCTTGATCAACTTTGATGCAGCTGAGGCTTCAACTTTGGAAGGTTTCTGGATAGATTCGTCATTTGTAGGTTGTGATGCAGGAGGTGATGATTGTGTTGATTCATTGATGGTAGTTGTGTCTTTATCATCTCCTTTGGTTGATTCGGGTTTTTCCTTAGTCACTTCTGCCTTATCTGCAACTGTATCTTCTCCAGCTCTTAGTCTCTGCTCTTCTGCAAGTTGGTCAGCTTCTGCCTTTTGTCTGAGTTCTTCTGCAATTCTAGCTTCTTCTTCTTCTTTTCTTTGTTTCTTCTTGAAGCTTTAATTCATCGGCAAGTTTAGCTGCCTCTTCAGCTTTCCTATTTTCCTCCATTCTAATGGCTTCTTCCATTTTTGCTTGTTCGATAGCCTCAAGCCTTGCCTCTTCAGCCTCTTCTTTTCTCTTGATCTCTTCCTCTTGAGCCTTTTCCCTGGCCTCCATCTCTTCCATAGACATAAGATGTGGAATATCTGTGTCCATATGGTCTTCCACGTCATCGTCTCCTCTTTCTGAAGCATTCTGCATTTCTACGTCTTCAGGTGTGACAGTTGGAGATTCGTAGACTATCAAATCAGCAGTGGTTCCTGTTTCCTGAGTTGGATCAACTGGAGTGGATTTAGGGATACTGCTCAACTCTCCTGCTTCAAGAATGCTACTTGATCCTCCAGCCTCAGTTGTTTGAGTAAACAAAGGTGGCGGTGGTTGGTCAGCTTGAAAGGAGTCGATTCTGCTGTCGAGGAGACCTAACTTTAGTACTCGTTCATTTTCTTCTTCCACAGATAAACCAATGTTTGTGTCAGCCTCTTCTTATTGTTCCTGTTCGGTGGTCATTGGTTCTTTCAACTTTTTATCCTTTAGCAGTTCTTCCTCCAACTTAGCATCCTTTTGAGTTAACGGTCTTTTAATTGTTTCCCTTTCGATTTGATCAACAAATTCATCGATGTTCTTGTCCCAATCTTCTAGAGACATGTCCAGATCTTCTAGATTGTCATTTGGTTTGTTATAAGCTTCGCTGTAAATTGGACCTCTATCAGATTCGGTTTCTGAGTCGGATGGTTTAGGAGATTGTGATGGTGAGGGTTCAGGAACGGGTTTAGGGATAGGTTTCTTTGCCGGTAATCTGATCTTGAGAGTTCTCTTGTGAGGCTTCTTAGAAGAGCTTTCGGAGCTGCCAGACTTTCTTGCTTTCTTTCCCTTTTTCTGCATAAATGATGGTAGAGGGATTTCGTCCAAGAACCCAACTTTCTCTTCTTTGACAGCTTGGACATAGTACTTGTAATTCGAGCATTTCTTTACTTTATCATTCAGAAGGAACTCGGGAAGAATCATTCCTTGCTTCCGTGTACTAGTCTCAACTCTTTTAATTTGCTTAAGAGTATCCTCATTCCTGAATGTGTTTTTGTCTTCATCATCCAGTCTCTGAGGAATGTCGTCATACTCACGAAGGAAGCTTTCGATGAGTAGCTTGGTGTAGCGAATGAATGGAATGTTAGCTGTTGGGTGTTGAATGTGCCACACTAAGTCTTCCCAAATGATGCTAGCAAAGTCCACCTTCTTGACATTTGCCATAGCCCAGAATAGTTTGAAATGCTGGAGTTTGGGGTGTTCGTGACCGGTGTCTCTGCCAGACATGGACTTGGCTATAAGAATATACATGGTCCTCCAAGGTTGTGGAAGATTCCTTGTTTTGACCTTAGAATGTCTAGTCACGACTTCAGCAGACTCATCGTAACCAATATCTCTTAGCCATTCAATCAACTCTTCTTCATTGGGAACTTGGTCATATTCTTCATCTGGACCCAGTTCAGGCAAGCCAAGAACGCCATGAAGAGTATCTTTGTCCACAGTGACTTGCCTTTTGTGAAGCACGCATGTAAAAAATTCTTCTCCAAGGTCCAGCTGAATAGTATGCCAGAACTGGTGAATATAGAAACAGGCAACTGAGGCAGATTTGGTGAGCAGAATTTTGTAGGGGTGATAGACAAGTGCATCCACAGCTACAATGCAAGACGATTCATTACACGTGAATTTGTTGAAGTTGACTCTCAAGTTGTTCTTTCCAATCTTACGAGAGTAATTCTCGGGAAAGGTTTCTTCCCAAGTGAGTTTTGGTTCAGGTTCTGGTCCATATGGAATGTCATCATGTTGTGCCATCTTTAGATTTAAATTATCTTAGATTCCTGAAAGTTTTAAACACAAACACTGATCAATATATCATCCAAATATGTCCCAAAACACTTATTGTACAAACTTAAGCGTAAACATGCTTAACACCAATCTTTTGCGTAAGAACGCATGAACATCAAATCAAAAACATATGCAAACATGATTCTGGGTGTAAAAGAAATTAGGCGAGTGTTATAAACATTCTAAAGAACATATAGACCAAGTTATAAGAATTTTTAACCACAAAATCTCATGTTCATAGCTGCAAGTGACATATGATATCTATACTTGTTACTGAAACAATTAAGCCACTACAACATGATCCTAATCCACTTCTAACAATAACCTAACCATTTAATTGAATTAAAACATCATTACACAAAAACCCCCAAATCGTACGATGAACCCTAACTTTGATTATCATTAATAGATGTTTCTGGGTACGATTGGAGTTAAGTAACATGTTTAGCATCATCAAATAATCATATCCCACTAACAAAATCAAACAACAACACTCTTAATCTTATGTTCAATTTCTACGCAAACCCTAAGTGTATTATCAATGATTTAAACAACTTGGACCGTTGGATCTTAATGAAATTTAAAACTATTGATAAGAAACATGATCAAAACATATTGACACTTACAGATTTGAAGAACAACGATTAGATTAGAAGGATGATTGTGAGTCGTTGATTAGTTTGGTGGAGTAGTAAATGTGATTAGCAGAAAAAGTACTGGTGCAGTAAATGTGTGGATCAAGGTAGTTTTGACTAGTTTTAACACATGTTTGAATAAATGTCACTTTTAGTCCCTTAACCTTAACTAATGTAGCAACAAGTATACCATTGTAACTCACAATATAACATTCGTTAACTACACCAAGTATTAAGAAAAGAACAACTTGTAGGATTTTACTCCCCCTTGACCTTAGACCGATGTCTAGTAATTTTTGAAAAATTTGTATCAATTAGTCAAAGAGAGTAACCCGAAAAACCTTTTTAAGCATCACTTATATTACATTAAATAAAAATGTTTTTGGTAAAATGCAAGTACGAAGTAAATATTTTGAGAAAATTTAAAAAAATACTTTACCTCCCCCTCAACACTTGTTTTTTGTGATATTTGAAGACATTTTTTTATTTTTTTTTTTAAATTAGTGTTGAAAAGAGTGGTTTGTACTTGCATTTTTTTTTTTTGAAAAATATTTTACTAAGATATGTTTGACAATTTACTTTTGTTTTAGAAATTTTTCCAGATCCTCTGGTGTCAAACATCGCATACCAATTTGGTGAACTAAACTTGCAAACCTTGATGGAGCTAAGGGTTTTGTAAGTAAGTCTGCCAATTGGTACTCAGTACCCATAAAATATAATTCAACTGTGCCCTTCTCAACATGCTCCTTGATGAAATGATATCGGAGATCAATGTGTTTGGATTTGCAGTGATGAACTGTGTTGCAGGAGATTGCAATGGCACTTTTGGAATCGCAGTAGATCGGAATCTTATTGAATAGGTAGCCATAGTCTTTAAGTTGTGATCTCATCCAAATGACTTGAGCATAACAAGCAGACATAGCTACGTATTCAGATTCTGTGGATGACAGTGAAGTGCAGTCCTGCTTCTTTGATTGCCAAGACACAAGTTTATCTCCAAGAAACTGTAAGCCACCTGATGTACTTTTTCGCGAGACTAAGCATCCTGCATGGTCAGCGTCTAAAAAAGCTATTAGTTCAAAACCAGAACTAAATGGATGGTTCCCTTTATGTATCGAATGATTCTTTTAGCCTCATTGAGGTGTTTTTCAGTTGGATTAGACTGATAGCGAGAACACATAAAGACAGCAAATACAATGTCAGGTCTGCTAGATGTGAGGTACATGAGGGACCCAATAATACTTCGGTATTTGGTAGGGTCAACAGGAGTCCCATGTATATCAGCATCTAGTTTTGTGGAATTGGCCATCGGTGTATTCATTATATCACAGCTTTGCATTCCATGTTTCTTTAAAATCTCAAGAGCATATTTGGACTGATTTAGAAAAATTCCACGGGGTGATTGATGAACTTGTAGTCCTAAAAAGAACGTAAGTTCACCCATCATGGATGTTAGGAATACGATTATTTATATGAAGACTCGGTCACCCCAAGTATAGTTTAGCATAGTGTAGCTCGTAGTAATTATCATATTAGTTAGTATGTAGAGTAGTATTAGTTAGTATTTGTGGAGTCGGGTCGGGTCTCTTACCCACTGTCAGCCCGCTCTACAGCCCGTTTCAAGGGGCGTTTTCATTGTAACTATATATACCCTTTCCCACCCATGGGAAAGGGTTGGACCTTCATTTGCAATCTAACCTTTCACAAGTTTTCACATACAAGGCTCCCACTTCTCTCATCTCATTCTCTCTCTAACATCTTACTTGAAAATACATCTCTAATCATCCTAAATCACATAACCATCCATGTTCTTACATTAGAGTATAATACAATTGGTATCAGAGCCATGGTTCTATCCTAGGATTCATGGTATGCTCGAATTTATAGTATGGTTTGTGGTTTGTGGGTGGTTCGACTTATTCTAGTGGTTTTCACTCGAATTTGATCATGTTAGGTGTTTATCTCGACATTCTTCTTGTACTTTCTTGTTTATTAGTTGTGTAGACACCTTGTTGTAACCTTGGTTTAGTCAGTTCATCACTTGGGTGAACATTGGTGGCATTTCGAGTACCTTTTCTTGCCAGCGAGTTGGTATCTCTTGGTAGAGAGTTGGCAGTTGTGTGTAGCGAGTTGAGCTTAGAGATTTGGCTCTTTACCATTTTGGGACATACGGACAAATCACTACGAAAGGGACACTTTTGTCTCATTATTAGCGAGTTGTCAGATTTTGGAATTTTGTGGATCTGGCGAGTTGTTCATTAGCGAGTTGTGTATTAGTGAGTTGACATCTAGTGAGTTGATTTGTAGCGAGTTGACATCCAGCGAGTTGATTCGTTGCAAGTTGATTTGTTAGCGTTTTGCTTGATAGCGAGTTGAGGCTTCAGCGAGTTGACTTTAGCGAGTTGAGCAGTCAGCGGTTTGTCAGATTAGCGACTTGTCCATCGGCGAGTTGTATACTTAGCGTGTTGTCTGTTAGCGTGTTGACAGTAGCTAGTTGTCAGGTTTTGGGTAATAGCGAGTTGTTAATCAGCGAGTTGATTCTTGTCTAGCGTGTTAGTGCAGGATTGTGGCGAGTTGAGTTATTTTCAGCGACTTGGTACTTGTAGCAAGTTTAAGCCTTAGCGAGTTGTGATTATCTTAGCGTGTTAACATTTGTGAAGTTTGTGAGCTGTAGCGACTTAAGTTGTTTCATCTACTCCTTCAGTAACTTGACGTTGTGAGACTATTCCTACAACTTGACTTGTTATTTCAATAATAACTTGACGTTGTGAGTTTAATCTTACGATTTGACTTGTTTTCTGAGAAGTGATTGTAATTCGACTTGTTGCAACAAAACATGAATATCACGTGTGTTTAACAGCTTGATACGTGTAACTACTCAGTCTTCACAGCATGGCAAGCACTGCATCGGATGACATTCAGGCAGCAGGATCGGATACTCGTCCTCCTATGCTGGACAGGACCGACTACGAATCATGGGCACAAAGGATTCGTCTATACTGCCTGGGTAAGGAAAATGGTGTGAACATCCTGAAATCCATTGATAATGGACTTTTCATCATGGGGACAACCAGAGACACTATAGCAGCTACTGATGACAATCCTGCGGCAGTTGGTCCAGAAAGACCTCGCATCTACGATGATCTTTCTGATGAAGAAAAGAAATGCTATGATGCTGACATCAGAGCTTCGAATATTGTCATTCAAGGACTTCCTAAAGATGTCTACAAACTGATCAACTTTAACACCGATGCGAAAGCAGTTTGGGATAATGTGAAGATGCTTCTTGCCGGATCTAAGTTAACTAAAGAAGATAGGGAGTCTCAGTTATATGATGAATTCGAGCAATTCAAAATGAATCCTGCTGAAAGTATCACTGACTACTACGTCAGATTTCACAAGCTTGTCAATGACATGAGAGCCATCAAGATGACTATGCCTAACATTCAGCTCAATTCAAAATTCGTGAATAACATGGCACCTAAATGGGATAGGTTTGTTACAGCTGTCAAGCTCAATAAAGGTCTCAGGCATACTAATCATGAACAACTTTATGCATATCTCCAACAACATGAGAAACATGCAGCTTATGATCGGGTAATGCGAGAAAAGCTCAGTCCTACAACAACTAATGAGTCCCTTGCCTTTGTGTCTAATGTTCAACAACTTACTCAGTCTTCAAATGATCAATCTCAACTACCTTCATCCAGGTCTACCTCAACTAATGGATAATCATCAACTCCCTCACCAACTGCCTTAAACACCCATCCAGACTCTGGATACTCTCATACCGACATGATGATTGATAACCTCTCCAACCAAGTCTCCTTATTAGTCCAACAGTTCAGAGTTGTACTTCCACCAACTAACAACCAACTCAGGACTTCGTCTAACCCACGTAATCAGGCGTCATTGAAGATGGAAGAGTGATGGTGCAAAATGTGCAAGGAAGACAAAATGTCAATCCAAGAAATGCTAGTAGAGATAATGGGCAGTATAGAGTCGGGAATGCGCTTCAAGTGCAAGCTAGGAAGCCTAAGTGCTATAACTGTGGAGGGCTGGGCCATATTACTAGGAATTGCACTCTTCCAAAGCGTCCTCAAAACTCAGAGTTCTTCAAGGACAAGATGTTGCTTATGCAGGTGCAAGAGAATGGTACTGCTCTGGATGAAGAAGCTTTGCTCTTTCTAGCTGGTGATGACAAGAATACGTTTGATGCTGATGTGGATGATCAACCAGTTCTGGACATGGCACTCAATGATCCGAACATCTTCCAAGTTGAAGACTGTGATGCTTTTGATTCGGATATTGATGAAGAACCCATAGCTCAAACTATCTTCATGGCTAATCTGTCAGCCGCTGCATCATCTCCACAGCTGTCTGGCTCCCCCATCACTTCTGCTATCTCTGAGGTACCAAAGCCACTAAATTCTAATCTGATCTGCTCTATCAATCCACAGGGGGCATGTGACTCGGTACAACCCACGAACATTGACAACACAGATATCACTAATATGGGAAATACCAATAATATCCCATATGAACGGTATGTGAATGACAATGTTATGAAAGTTGTACCAAGTGACACGCCGTCGGTTGACGCTAGAGAACTTGAGTTACATGAGCACACTATATACAACCCTGATGACTCCTTGATCACTAGAGTTAATATCCTTAAGGATCAGGTGGCCTTATATAAGCAGCGTGCTAAATTTGAACTTAATGAACGTGAGCAGAAAATGGAATGGCAATTGCGTGCTTACATAACTGAAAACAATGCCAAACAAGAAACATTGAAAAAGGAGTTAGTTTCTTTAAAAAAACAATTGGATCAGACTGTCAAACAAAGACAGGAAATTCAAAAGGGGTTGACTTCAATCAAACTCGACTACCAAGAAAAAGAAACCAAACTTCTAAATGATTTTTCAAAACTCAAAACGTTGAAAAACAAATTGGAAGATAAGTTGTACATGCAAGGTCAAACCATTCAATCTGCTCAAATGATGGAAAAACATAGGAAACTAAGAGATGAATTTAGTGAACGTGATACCTCTAAGACTAAAGCTAAATTTCTTAGAATTGGTATAGGTGCTCAACCTGCGCTATATGATGCACACACTATGCTTGACCCTAACCATACCCCTCCTTATGTGAAATCATATGATGAGATTGATGAGGCTGAGGATAGAACTAGGGAAAAACTTGCTGAGCGTCTTAAGGATCCACTATGTGTTGCAAAAAATATTGTGTTTCACCATGATTATACAAATGACAATCATTCAGCTATTTTTGTCCCTCAAAAGAAAATCCTTCCTGAAAAAGTGTTCTGGAATATTGACATGGAAAAAATGAAAGCTGAAAGAATCATTGGTAATACACGTACCATCTTTAGGATTGCAGACCCAACCATCTATCCCTTGCACACACCCCAACATCTTGTGCCATATACCCTACCCACATAGTGTAATACCCTAATTGTGTTATATGTTCTAGGCCAATTGTTTAAGGATTTTGAAAAAACATGCAAAACTAGAATTACACCAACAGGGATTACAGAAGGGGAAAGGGGTTTTGAGCAAACAAAGCAGTGTTATCTTACTGAAGTTATGCCATTTTTCGATCTTCTTAAAGAACACTTTGAAGGCCTTAAAACTACCATCAATAATGATGTGAATCAAATGAAAAAGGTTTTTAAAGAAGTAGAAAATGAGGGTAAACAATTGGCAATCGATCTCAAATACAGTGAAATTGACAAAAAAAACATCCTCATCATGAATGAGGATTTGATTGCTAATTGCATTGCACAAGATGTCTTTTACACTGTTACTGGCTCTGCCTTATCTGCTAAGCAATTTCATGAAATGTCCATTACTTTAAATGTATTTCAGAATCGTGTGATTGAGCTTGAGGGGGAGAATTACCAACTAAACTACAAAATTCAAAACGACGACCATGACAACATGGTCAGGAGTTTTTCAAAACTTGAAGTTGATAATTTTAACTTGCAACTAAAATACCAACATCTGAAAGAAAACGTAAAAGTATCAAATGCCAAGACATCTTCGGATGCTCCTGAATTTGATACATGTTTTGAATTAGCCAAAAAGGATGATGTAATTCAAGCTCACTCAAACACGATTCGGAAGTTGAGGGCCCAAATTGCACAATTAAAATTGAACAAAAGCGATGTGACCAATACCAATTACCAGAAGTCGATTGATTCTCAAAACTTTCATGAACAGGGCATGATCAATGAATTACAACATGAAAATGAGTAGCTTCATGCTGAAATGTCAAACGCTAAACAACGTTACAAAGAATTGTTTGAGTCCATTAAAATAACACGTGACCAAAACAATGAAAGAGTCACTTCTTTGTTAAATGAAATTGAGAATCTAAAGACTATGGTGAAGGGTAAAATGGCCGTCGTTTCATGTGATCATGCAATTTCCAATGTACATGCTTGTAAGAAATATGTGTGTGATGCTATTAATGTCTCTCTTCCCCTTAGGAACAATAAGTTAGTTCACAACAACTACCTTAAGAATCTTAAGGACTGTCTGGCTATGCTTAGAGAAACCTTTGATGATGAGAGAATATCTAAACCTAATGATGATGTTGTTATTGGTGCTTGCTTCCTCACTAATAGAGCCCAGGAACTATTAGAATATGCCATAAGATCATGCCCCAAGAATGATAACAAGTCGGAAAGGTCATTTGCATCACACTCTAAAAGTGGCAACAAACATGCTACATTAGATCATCCCCAAACCATGTTACAATCCACCATCATGATCACCGGTAAACAAGTAGCAACTAATCATACTAATGTTCCCATCATTGCTTCTACAGGAGTAAAAGGTGTATCTAATGCTAGCAAGTCACAGCCTAGGTGCAATACAAAGAATGATAGGACCTTGCCGGCTAAGAGTACACTTATGAAGGAAGTAGAAGAATCATCTAGGAACAATAAAGTTATGCTTAATGAAAGGAATCGAGTTGATTCAAACATTTGTGTTAACAATGATGTAATTAATTCGAATTCTGGTGCTATTTGTAAGACTTGTAACAAATGCTTATTTTATGGTAATCATGATGCTTGCGTTGTGTCCTTTCTTAAATCTACTATGAAATCTCCAGTTGTGAATGTCTCGTGTGTTAAAACGGTAAAACAAGTATGGAGTAAAACAGGAAAAGTATTCACTAATGTTGGTTATCAATGGAGACCTACTGGAAGGAAATTCACTCTAAGGAAAAAGTGCCCAATGACTAGGATCACTAATTCCAAAGTTGTGCCTATTAAGAAGTGGAGACCTACTGGTAGACTGTTCCCAATAGAAGAACTTAGTACCATTCCCAATTCTAGTACGTCAAAATGTGAAAGTTCCAGTGAGATATCTGTGACATATGATAATCCAATATTTGTGTGTGCTAACCAAACGGACCCCAACTGGTTGTGGGGCTCCAGATTTTTCAGTTATCCACGATTGTCTGGTTTTAAATGCAGGTCGTACAAATCGTCCTTTGGTATTTGGACTCAGGCTGCTCAAAACATATGACTGGAGATCGCTCGCGGCTCAAGAATTTCGTGGAAAAGTTTATTGGTACGGTTAGATTTGGAAATGACCATTTTGGATCTATAATGGGTTATGGAGATTACGTCTTTGGAGACAGTGTGATATCCAGAGTTTACTACATGGAAGGACTTGGGCACAATCTATTTTCTGTTGGTCAATTCTGTGACTCTAATCTTGAAGTTGCTTTCAGAAAACACACCTGTTTTGTTAGAGAATTAGATGGGGTTGACCTACTCAAAGGGATTCGGGGCACTAATCTTTATACCATCTCTATCGAAGACATGTTACGGTCCTCACCAATTTGCTTGCTTTCTAAAGCTTCCAAGAACAAATCATGGTTGTGGCATCGTCATTTAAACCACTTGAACTTCGGTACCATCAATGAACTCACACGTAAAGATCTTGTTCGAGGCTTGCCCCGACTGAAGTATGAAAAAGAACACTTGTGTTCCGCATGTCAATTGGGCAAAAGCAAAAAGCACACACATAAACCCAAGACAGTCAACTCCATCATGGAAGTCCTACACACCCTCCACATGGATCTCTGTGGACTAATGAGGATTCAAAGTATCAATGGAAAGAATGTGCTGGTTATTGTTGATGATTTCTCTCGATTCACGTGGGTAAAGTTTCTACGATCAAAAGACGAGGCTCCGGAAACCATCATCAAACTCATCAAAATGTTGCAAGTTCGTCTCAACAAAATAGTTAGATTCATTCGAACTGATAATGGAACGGAGTTTGTGAACAAAAAACTCACTCAATTTTATGAAGGTGTCGAAATTAGTCATCAAAAGAGCATTCCACGAACTCCTCAACAAAATGGAGTTGTTGAAAGACGCAACCGCACATTAGTTGAAGCTGCAAGAACTATGCTTATCTTCTCCAAAGCCCCTATGTTTCTTTGGGCTGAGGCAATTGCGACAGCATGTTATACACAGAATAGATCCTTGATACATCCTCTCCACTGCAAGACTCCATATGAATTGGTCCATGGAAGAAAACCGGATCTTTCGTTTCTTTGTGTATTTGGTGCATTGTGCTATCCAACAAATGACAGTGAAGACCTGGGGAAACTCAAGGCCAAGGCTAACATTGGTTTCTTTGTTGGCTATGCTCCAGAACGAAAGGGATACCGAATCTACAACAAACGTACCAGAGACATAATGGAGACAATCCACGTCACGTTCGATGAGCTGACAGAGCAACTGGTTCCTGTACAATCTAGTTCTGGACCCGTACCTAACCTCTTATCTCCTGGACCTATAAGCTCCAGGCTTGTACAGAATTCCACCCCTGCTACTCCCTTCGTACCTCCTACAAGTGATGATTGGAAAAAGCTATTTGACCCCATGTTTGATGAATACTTTGAACCTCAAAATGTGGACGCTCCAGAAGTCACTGTCATTCCACAACCAGCTGTGGTAGCTAATGTCCCAATTGATAATTCTGGTCCATCCACCTCGTTATCATGGGATCCTGAAGCTCCCACCATCAGTCATTCAATCACCACATCTAATGGTCAATCCTCATCTGTACAACGAGTTGCAGCTGTAAATAACTCTTTTGGTGAGAATCCCTTCGCTCCACCCGACAATGAGCTGTTTGTTAACATCTTTGCACCTGAACCATCAAATGATGCTACATCCTCAGATGAATCAAACAGGGCTACCTCAGTTCCCTACTCTCAACCTCATGAACATCTTAGGAAATGGACAAACGACCACCCAATTGACAACATTATTGGAAACCCCTCACGTCCGGTGTCAACCCGTAAGCAACTTGCTACCGGCGCTTTGTGGTGTTTCTTCAATTCTGTCCTTTCTAAAGTTAAGCCTAAAGATTTCAAGGATGTAATGTCTAAATATTCATGGTTCACTGCTATGGTGGATGAAATCCATGAGTTTGATCGACTTGATGTGTGGGAATTAGTGCCACCTCCTGAATGTGCTATGATAATTGCTCTCAAATGGATATTTAAAGTGAAGCTTGATGATCATGGAGATGTATTAAAGAACAAGGCAAGACTTCTGACAAAAGGATATCGTCAAGAAGAAGGTATTGACTTCGAAGAATCCTTCGCACCAGTTACTAGAATTGAAGCCATAAGAATATTTCTAGCAAATGCCGCTAGTCAAAATATGGTGGTGTATCAGATGGATGTCAAGACCGCGTTTTTAAATGGCGATCTTAAAGAAGTGGTGTATGTAAGTCAACCTGAAGGATTTGTGGATCCTGAACGCCCTAACCATGTGTATCGCTTGAAGAAGGCCCTTTATGGTCTTAAACAAGCTCCCAGGGCGTGGTATGACACGTTGTCAAAATTCCTTCTTGCCAACAAGTTCTCCAAAGGTGCTGTTGATCCTACTCTCTTTACCAGAAAGACGGGCAAAACCTTTCTTCATGTGCAAATATACGTTGATGATATAATATTTGCCTCCTCTGATCCCAAAGAGTGTGATCGATTCTCCCAGGAGATGAGTTCTGAATTCCAGATGTCCATGATGGGTCAAATGTCCATCTTTCTAGGCTTGCAAATATCTCAGAATCCCAATGGGATCTTCATCAATCAATCCAAGTATGCTAATGAAATCTTGAAGAAATTTGGATTTGATTCATGCGATGCGGTTGATACTCCTATGATGGAAAGATCAAAACTTGATGAAGATGATATCGGAATCCCTGTTGAACAAACCAAGTATCGAAGCATGATTGGTTCCTTAATGTATCTTACTGCTAGCCGACTGGATCTTCTTTTTGCAGTCTGCATGTGTGCTCGGTATCAATCCAAACCTACCATGAAACACCTAGAAGCTATCAAGAGGGTCTTTCGGTATCTTAAAGGAACAATCCACTTGGGCTTATGGTACCCTAAGGATACCTCAATGGCCCTCACTGCCTATTCGGATGCTGACCATGCGGGATGTCAGGATACTCGTCGAAGCACATCTGGGGGTGCTCAGTTCTTGGGAAACAAGCTAGTTAGTTGGTCTTCAAAGAAACAAATGAGTACTTCAATATCCTCCACAGAGGCTGAATACATTGCCATGTCCTCGTGCTGTGCTCAGATTCTATGGATGAGGTCTCAACTTTCGGACTATGGCTTCATGTGCAACAAGATTCCTATGTATTGTGACAACAAAAGTGCAATTGCGCTTTGCTGCAACAATGTCCAGCATTCAAGAACTAAGCACATCGATATTCGACATCACTTCATTAGGAAGCAAGTTGAGAAAGGAATTGTGGAACTTTACTTTGTGAGGACTGAGTTCCAGCTTGCTGATATCTTTACCAAAGCACTTTCTAGGGATCGATTTTAATTTATCCTCCCTCGCCTTGGTATGAAGAGTCTCACTCCTGAGGATCTCATAAGTCTTCAGGAAGATCAGGAGGAGTAAAGGGGTTGTTTCATATATCCTTTGTACATAGTATTAAATCAAAAAGAAAAATAAAAAAATATAAAACTTATAAAATCCATAAAAATCTGAAAATTCACAAAAAAAAAAATACAAAAATACTCTTCTCACGACATGTATCTTGTATAATCAATATTATGTACGTCTCTAGAAATGTCATTCAATAATGACACGGAATCATACATATGCTTGAGCAAGAGTTTTTCGGTTTCTAATAAAGTTTTCTTGTCTAAAACATGTTGTTCCTAAAATTATTCTTTCTAAATATGGTTTGCTATTACTTCAGATAGCAAACCGGTCTTAGTATTGAGGAAAGTTCGTCGCCAAAAAGACGACTGTTCCTTACAAAGGCGTGAATTACTTTATATTCGTGCCTTTCCGATCTGATGTACGCTTAAGTGCATCATTTCTGGTAAAAGAAGAGAAGTCTTCTTTACATCCCAAATACTTTTCCTTCAAAGATTCTTCGGGAAAGTATTTGCTCCAAACTTGGTGGTACCATGGTTTTTGAAGATCAAACAAACCTGAAGTGTTGTTTAAAATTTACCACTCAATCGATGCTATAAAATTAATACTTTATGCAAAATGTTTAATCTTAAAATGTGTCATCGATTGAGGGGGAGAATGATTTCAAAAACTATACATCATCAAAACAATGATCTTTGTGCATAACTTCAAGTGGATTAAGTGCAATTGTTATGTGTTAGTATATGAATTTTTCATGAGTTTCTCGCTAAACTCAAAATCATTTATAAACTCATCATCTCTAACACATAACATACTCCCTCAATTTTTGAGGGGGAGCTTAAATGTTGTCTCAAAATCAGTCATTCTTAAAATATGTCACATCTTTCTCCTAAAATCTTTAAACCTATTTAAATCACTTGGGATCACAAATCTCAATTGGTTTGAAATTTTTGATCGGGGGAGAAGATGTGATTTAAATATGAAAAACTGATTAAAATGTGATGTTTTGAACCCAAACCCAAATATATGTCCTTCCTTATGTGCTAAAATCTTTTGGTATATCAATGCACATATTGAGGGGGAGCATATGATTTGTGAAAAAGGATCCTTGCATCTCTTATGAGTGCATCTCAGTCTTGACTCATGAATTGACGAAACACAAATGTCCTGAATCGAAAGGACTAGTCCTGGACGGGTAATAACTTTAAGCTGGTTTAACCAGTGATGTAAGCGTGTCTCGAAGAGGACTAGTTTAAGTAGAATGTACCGTTTCGAGAAACCTTGAGTGAATCTGATCGAGCCGGGTAATAGTTTCAAGCTAGTTTATCTAGTGATGTAAGTGTGTCTCGAATGCCCGGTCATGTTTACTCAAGGTAGATCAATTCAAAAGTGCAACTCTTCCCGACATGTGCAAATTTTAAAATCAATACTTATGAGCACATGTTAAGGGGGAGCATTTGAAAATGACAAAACTTTCAATGTGTTAACAAAATGTGTTTCTCAATCATAAACACATTAAGAGAATTTTCAATGATTTGGTAAATGGCAACTTAGGACAGTCATGGAGTTATAAGGTGGCTAAGGCTAGGAAAACCGTCCTATGATCCGCCAGAGCCGAAGAGATCTACCCATGGACAATACCAAATAGATAGTATTTAGAAGTCCGTAGGTATGATCATGAAAAAAGGAGAAATGTGAGAATGGAGAAAGAAGGGGTTGAAGAATTAAAAAGAAATGTAATAAGAAAGGGTGAAAAGAAATAGCCCTCCAACTATTCAACCTTAGGGCAGAAACCGGGTTCAATTTATAATCTACTGATGGTTGCTAAGGCAACATCGGTATTGAAGACAAGACGTCATGGACCCAGTGACGCAATGCACTAAACCTTCTAGCCACTCAAGTTCTCTTAAAAGAACTTGTTTCATTCTCACGGGGAACCGATGTAATCTATCGACATATCTCTTAGAGATAGTTGATATTGAAGTAGGAGACCTCTCCTTAATCTCCGCATAGGAAAACCAAATGCACCTATTGAGTCTAGAGCCTCGAGATGCATAAAAAGATCTCATAGGGACACGTGCTACTTCTATCCTGGTTGTTCAACATTAAGGACACCAGTGGTTATCTTATGTGTTCTACGCAGATCTTAGCAATCTGCCAGAACATTTATGAGGGATGTTGCTTTAGTAACTCCCAGTGATTGAATGGAAATTCCTGCTAGGGTCAACATCAAGCAGCCCTGAAAGCAGGTCACTAAGGTAATTCCTTGTGGATTACGCTTAGTGGTCGCAACGGTTACTAACGGTCTACAGTCGTGGAGTGATCTCCAGCGACTCACCCAATCGTTGATCTACTTAGATAGTTCGTGTAAATCCTTTCAGGGTTTGCCGATTGGGAACGGTCTTGGTAAGGGTTAGAAGGAGTCTTCACACTATGCTGTTGATGATCTCTAATTCCAAACCTATAAGTACCGGATGATTTGTTGCTAACTGTCTATTTGCAGGAATTTCTGCCGGTTGCTGTTGATTGTTGAAAAGATGCTGATCCATCAACACATGCTCACACTTCGATATCATAATCTAAGAAATCATGATCATTGATTGGGCCTCTTATATGCTTCCACAACTCTGATGCAGAAGATCATGATCCTGAAAAGTGTGAGCATGCCAACACAAAGATGTTCTTATCACATGGAGACGTTACTACTCAAAGATGACTTTCAGACACTCATTTGGATGATGAACTTGAAGTAATTTCCAAAGATCATCCATCTCATTGAACAAGTCATCTAGAGTCTACCACATAAAGCACAAAAATCTCAACAATGAAGAATCAAAAGGCTACGAGCTACAAAGATGTCATCAAAGATCAGAATGCTATGACTCAACATTTATTTTCCGGGGTGACCTCCCTTAGGGGGAGATTGTTAGGAATACGATTATTTATATGAAGACTCGGTCACCCCGAGTATAGTTTAGCATAGTGTAGCTCGTAGTAATTATCATATTAATTAGTATGTAGAGTAGTATTAGTTAGTATTTGTGGAGTCGGGTCGGGTCTCTTACCCACTGTCAACCTGCTCTATAGCCTGTTTCAAGGGGCGTTTTCATTGTAACTATATATACCCTTTCCCACCCATGGGAAAGGGTTGGACCTTCATTTGCAATCTAACCTTTCACAAGTTTTCACATACAAGGCTCCCACTTCTCTCATCTCATTCTCTCTCTAACATCTTATTTGAAAATACATCTCTAATCATCCTAAATCACATAACCATCCATGTTCTTACATTAGAGTATAATACAATGGACATTTCGAAATTATCTGTCATTAATTTTGCAAAATCCATTGAGTAATTTTTGTTGGTTGAAGCAAAAATAATGTCATCGACATAAATTTGAACAATTAGTAAGTCCATCCCGTATGTTTTTGTAAACAGTGTTGGATCCACCGAACCTAGAGTAAAATCATTAGCCAACAGGAATTTAGAAAGCTTATCATACCACGCCCTGGGGGCTTGCTTAAGACCGTAGAGAGACTTCTTAAGCTTGTAGACATGATTGGGCCATTCTGGATCAACGAATCCTTCAGGTTAACTGACATAAACCACTTCTCGGAGTTGACCATTTAGAAAAGCCGTTTTCATGTCCATTTGGTAAACAATCATATTCCGATGAGCAGCAAATGCTAAGAATATCCGTACAGCTTCAAGTCTAGCTACTGGAGCAAATGATTCTTCAAAATCGATTCCTTCTTCTTGAGAATATCCTTTTGCTACCAAGCGTGATTTGTTGCGTATGACAGTGCCTTCTGCATTCAGTTTGTTTTTCCAGATCCATTTTAATCCAATGACAATGATTCCTTCTGGTTTTTCAACCATTTCCCAGACTTCTAATCTTTGAAAGGATTCGAATTCTTCTTACATAGACTCAATCCAGTTTTCATAAGTCATAGCTTCTTTGACATTTTTTGGCACGGTTTCACAAACTGTGAGTGAGTAAATGCAAGTTTCACCGTCTGTGTGAAGGCGTTGTCTTGTCATTATTGGTGCATCTGGATGGCCAATAATTTGAACTAAGGGGTGATCTCTAGTCCATTTGTGTGTCGAGGGATGAAGTTGATAAGTATCTCGCAAGTGAGCAGGACCCAGATTGCGTGTAGATGACTCAGCAATGTCGAGGACAGGTTGGGCATTTGCAAATGGGTTAATGAATGGTTCTGGGTCATGCTCTGCGGGTTGTGGAACTAACAAAGGTATGGAATCTCCAGCTGATTATCGTGAGTTGGACCCGATTTGTTCTATTGTTGTAGATGATATGACTGGAGGACCGTCTCTTCCAACAGTAGTTGTTGTTTGTTGAGGTGTATCAGGTACTTGATGTTGATCAAGATGTGCAGCGGAATTTGGTGTGGCCTCAGATGGACGGTTAACAGGCGTATCATCAAACAATGGAGCAAACAATGTTTCCACTTCTTTACGAGAAAGTGACAGAGGTTCAGCCGAAGATACTGAAAAGTTTAGACGGTTGGTTACGGGTCCTAAGCTGTTATGCTCAGAAGCCATTTGAGTGAGTTCATCGAAATTAGCATGAATAGTTTCTTGAATTTCCCGAGTACGATGATTCCATATCCGAAAGCCTTTTGAATTTTCACAGTATCCTATAAATATTCCAATGTCAGCCTTTGCTTTAAGTTTACCTAGATCATCACGATCATTGACAGGGTAACATAGAGCTCCAAATACATGAAAGTAACTGATGTTCAGTTTTCTTTTGTGAACAATCTGATATGGGGTTTTGTGATCATACAACGGTTTTGAGTGTAGCAAGCGGTTGAAACAGCTTCCGCCCATAAGTAATCTGGTAATTGAGCATTGATTAACATCGTTCGAGCAGCTTCCACTAATGTTCTGTTGCGTCTTTCGACTACTCCATTTTTTTCTGGTGTTCGTGGAATGGATGTTTGATGTTCAATTCCCACTTTCTCAAAATACGACTTTAAAGTCTGATTCTTAAATTCTGTGCCATTGTCAGTTCTAACAATTCTGACTGTGTTGCGTAGCTGAACTTGTATTTTGGTGAGAAAGGTGATGATCATTTGAGGAGCTTGATCTTTACTTCGAAGAAAATAAACCCAAGTCTAGCGAGAGTAATCATCAACAATTACTAAAATGTAGCGTTTACCGTTGATTGTTTGAACACGCATCGGACCACACAAATCCATATGAAGCATTTGTAAAACATGATTAGTACTGTGTTCAGGTTTTGAGGGAAAATGAACACGGGTACTTTTTCCTTGTTCACAGGCTGGACATAGGTGATCTTTGGCATAACGGAATCTTGGAAAGCCTTCAACTAATTTGTGACGAGCGAGATCAGTCATCGTTTTGAAATTCAAGTGAGAAAGGCGTTTGTGCCATAACCATGATTTAGTCGTTTCAGCTTTGGATAGGAGACAGATAGGAGATGAAGCGATCATGTCAAACATTGAAATTGTGTAAAGGTTAGTGCCACGTTTTCCTGACATCAAATCATTTCCTTGTAGATCACGAACAAAACAAGTTTTCTCTCGAAATGCTACTTCTAAATCCCCATCACAAAATTGACCGACTGAAAAGAGGTTGTGACCCAAGCCTTCAACATAGTAAACTCTGCTAATTTCAATATTCCCATTCAAATAGTCTCCGTAACCCATGATTAAAGCGTATTGGTCATTCCCGAATCTGACAGTTCCTATAAACTTTGAGACAAAGTTAGTTAACAATTTGAGATTGCCTATCATATGTCGGGTGCAACCGCTATCAACAATCCAGAGAACGATCTGAACCACTTGCATCAAAAGAAGACGACAGAGATGGAACAGAAGTAAGGGTGGAACCCGAAGAAAAAGTGGGTTCCTGTTGGTTAGAAACACAAGTATTTAACAGTTTAGGAATCCATTTAAAATTTGGTTTATATTGTAACCAACGTTGCCAGTTCCAACTAGTTTTTGCTTTGTTTTTAGTGAATGCACTAGCTTTTGGCGTGTTCCTAGATTTGTTGATTTCAGCTCTTGGGTTGACTACAACATCATTTGAAACGGTAGTTGGCATTTTTCCTAAGGTAGACTTAGAGGCATTAGTGGGCCTAGAAGGAAAGCCGGATCTACGTTTCTTTTTACGATGTAAGAGATTATTAGCTACACATTTGGTATGATCACCAGATAACACACTTTAACGACAAAACACACAAGATGCATTTATATTCAAAACATTTGAAGGTTCAGCATTCGTTACATTAAGATTTGGATTACAATTTGCCATATTAGAATCTAAATCAGATGCAACATGAGTTTTATTCAAGTTCCTAAGGTGAGCTTCTACTTCTTGCACTTCTAGTGTTCCTCTTCTACGTTGCCAGAGCCTAGTCTTTTTAGTCTTCTTAACGCTTTTTGGCTTTTGGCTGCTAACACTCTTAGGGGAAACTAGACTTGTGGAAGTGGAAGAACTAACATTAGAACTCTTAGCATGATTACCCTTATCTGTTCTGTCTATTTGAAACATTCCTGGTGCTATCACTGTGGTGTCAATAAACTTTCCTTTTTGAAGTAGCTTAATTTTCTCTTTCAAATCAATGATGATGTGATTTTTATCCTGAATATCAGACTCAAGTAAACCATTGCAATAATGAATGTCATCGCGGTTTTGTTGCCATTCGACGTTTTCAATTTTTAACTCCGCAATTTCTTTTTCATATTGAAGACATTCGTTTTTGAGAAAAGCATTTTTACTTCGTAGCTGCAATTCAGTTTCAATACTTTGAGCTTGACACCAATCAAGTTTTTGTTTGAGTTGACAAATTTCATTTGAAAGTTTGTTTTTCACATCATCACTGTTTTGACGCAACGTTTCATTTTTATGTTTCAATGTTTCAACTTTTGATTTTAGCAAATCAAGATCAGCACAGTAATTTTCAAATACCGTAGCATTGCTGGAATAATAGAGATCATTCATGACGAGAGTATGAATATCAGCTGTGAGGAGTTTTTCTAAGAGTCGATCAAAACCTGTTTTCAAAAATTGGTTTTTGCGTTGTTGAACCAAAATTGCATTTTCATTTAAAGCAAAAACGTTTTTCATATCTGTAACTTCTGTTTGGACTTCCTGTTCCCAACGAGTAGCACAATACCCCAAATTTTGAACTAAAGGCAGAATTTGTTTTTGAAAAATGTCTCGCTTTTCTCGCTCGTAAGCTGATTGAAAAGTAGCAATTTTAATTTCCGTATGATGTTCAATTACGTTTTCCAAGTTATCGATGCCTTTCATGAATGTTTGAAAATAGTCTAAAACTTTACAACATGTAGGTAATGCTGTCACAGTACCAGAAGATGGTAATGGACCATTTACTTGTGCCATGGGTTTGACAGGATCCCCATTGGAAGATGAAACATAAGACTCAGTTACATACCATGATTTCTCAAGTATTTCTTTTGATGGAACAAAAGATTTTGAAATGTGAGGAGCTTTTGAGTAATCATATGGTTTGCAATATTCAACTTGACTCATTTTTTACCGACTCGTTTCTTCAAGTTCGTATTCTTCCTCAGTATTATGTACAATAACACGCACAACATTATTATCCATCAATTGGTCCATACTGTAAAGCTTAGGAATTGTTTTGAATGCAGTGCGAAGAAAAGTGGATCTGTAATCGCCAATGACAAAACCTTTATCGTGTCTTGGTTTTAAAGTAAACTTTTGAATTGTCGTTACAGATTCTCCATGTTTATAAACGATATTTTGAAAAGCTTTAATTTGACGTTCGAGAGCGATATTTTCTTCAATTAAAGTATTTTCTTTTTCACGTTTTTGCACTTTGTGTTCATAAAATTCATGTTTGCAAGTTGTTACCTCTGTTTGTGTTTTTGAAAGTTCCTTTTGAAGTTGTACAACTTGTTTTTGAAGATAATGTTTTTCATTTTGCAGTTTGGAAACCAATTTACCGTTTGACTCAATTATGTCATATATTTGCTTTTGAAGAGTTTGTTCTTTGACATATGATTCCTGAAATGACTTTTCAAAGCACTTTTCACGTTGAACGGCATTTTGAAAATGTGAAAGTTGTATTTTGTAATATTCAATGTCCTTTTTCAACTCGGCATTTGTTTCTTTCAAAACTTTAGTTTGCTCGTCCATTATGTGAGTAGTGAGAAGTTGTTCTTTAAGTTGTTTGGCCATGACATTACAGTCAGGATCTGGATCAGAAGAAGGTTCATGTTGTTCAATATTATCATTTTTGTCTTGCTCAATAGGATCATCAAATGAAACGACAATGTCATCATCAAATATAACAACTGTGTCTAATTGTTCATCCTCTTGAGAAGATAAAAATGATTCAGATGGAACAACTTGCGCCTGATCTGATTCAGAAGCAGAGGGTGATGCATTAAATTCTATGGAGCATGTGGTTAGGTCATTTACCTGAGACAAACCATCAGTGGTGAACACTGGGCCTGAATCATTCAACTGATGTTCCTGCATGTTGGCCATAAGCATCACAGCTGCATTGGCTTCAAGATCTTCCATATCATCATCGTTGTAAGCATTAGCAAAGAAACTGTTCTCTTGAGCATTGAAAGTTCCTTCCTTTTCATCTTTGAGAGCCATAAGTAATGCCTGCTTGTGAAACTGACTGCCGCGGGTTCTCGGTTTAGGACATGCTATTGCAATATGACCTTTTTCGTTGCAGTTGTAGCACCATATCGCATTCCCAGATACTGTATTGCTATTAGCCACATTGTCATTACTTCTCTGAGGAGCACCTGAATTGTTTCTGAATCCCCCATTGTTGTTGAATCTTTGTCCATTCCCAGAATTTCCAGAATACCCTCCTGAGCCTGAACGTCCAGGATTACGGTTCTGAATCTCAACTCGACCATCTTGATTGACAGCTTGATTCCTTGTATTTGATGAAGAACGAAGACGGTTGTTGGTTTTGTTAGAGAATTTGCTAAAAGCACGAGCAATAAGAGCAAGTCCTTGATTCAATGTATTGACGTCATCATCATCATCTTCAATCTGATTAGAATAATACATGCTATCATGGTTGTCATATGGAGGAGGTTGAGGAGAAGCGTGTTGCGAGGATGATTCATATGGGACCATTTTGTGTGAAGTAGCAGGTTGCTGGTAACTGAGATAATTCTATTCCTGATCGTAAGCATGATTAGACATCGGAGGATGTGCAGCATGAGATTGAGCAACGAGTGCTAGGGGATTAGAAGTAGGTGGTGGTGTATATCCTCCTCGTGCGGCTCTATCTTTTTCAACTTCAGACTCATAGTGCTTGAGATAGTCATACAACAAACCATATGGATCTCTATGAAGATTCTTAGCTTGTCTCACAAATGTCACATACTTTTGCCACTCGGAACCCAGACTACTAACAAACTTAGTATTGACAGCGATCCTTGGAAGGTGTACTTCATGTCTCTCTAAATCGTTGACGACATTGGTGAAACGATGAAAGTAAGATTCAAGTGATTCCCCTGGTTCGATCATGATATTAGTGTATTCCAAGTAAAGTTTAGATTCCATGTCTTCCTTGTTCAGTTGTGTGCCTTGCATAAGTAGATGGACGTGTTCCCACATAGCTTTTGCAGTTGTCTGAGCATCAACACTTCTGAATATGATATTTGGTATTCCCTGAAGTATGTAAGACATAGCATACTCATCTGCTTCACGATGGTGGTGTTGTTCAGCAGTAAGTGAAGACTCAGGAACTAGCACAGCAGTTGGAGCTACTGGAGGATCAGCAGATGGGTCACCGCCAACGTAGTTAACAGGCCACTGAAACGGTCCTTCAAGGATAACTTGTTTCATGTACTTACCATTGGGTTTCTTGAGTTCTATAAACCTTAAGAATCGACTTGCCCACTGAACTTAATTACCCGGTGTTAACATTGGTGGGGTGTCAATAGATCCTGCTTCATGTCTGGATTGTTGAGTTAAAATGACTTCACACATCCTGTCAAACCAGTGAGTAGGTTTTGAGGGGAGTTGGCTTTGTTGTGGTGACATGGGATAGGATTGTTGCATTGGAACCATCTGATGTTGTTGCATGAGAATATGTTGTTGTGAGTAAACCAGTTGTTGATAATATTGTGGTGATTGTTGATACTGTTGTTGTTGCTGATGATACTGTTGATTATGATATTGCTGAGGATGGTTAAAGTTGTAGTACGGTGGTTGAGACATATTGAAACCCTTGTGTGAAAAGATGGATCTTGTATAAGATTGAAATGTACGTTCCTTTGGTGAAGTTCAAAATCCTTGGGCAAAGTTGAAATCTTATGCGTAACAAAACTTATGCGTAAATTTAAAGTTAAGCGTAGAAAGATGATATTATGCGTAAACACAAAGTTTATGCGTAAGATTACCCTTTTATGCGTAAGTTTAAACCTTTTGCGTAAAGCAAGTTATGCGTAAGATAAAAACCAAACAAATCTTTTCAAACTTGTCCAAGCTTGAAAGATATCCTTAGTCGAAGTATTCCACTAACTTGTCCAAGCTAGGGAAGTACTGAGTCACCTTTGCTAGAAGAGAGAACCTTAGAAGAGACTTATGCGTAGAAATCAGAAACTTACGCGTAAGAAGAATCTTATGCGTAAGAAATGTCTTCTGCGTAGAACTTAGGCGTAGACAGTATCTTCTGCGTAGAACTTAGGCGTAGACAATATCTTCAGCGTAGATCTAAGGCGTAGATTGCTCACTTACGCGTAGGAATGGGGTTTTAGACCAAAACTCACGTGTGAGAATTAGTCTTATGCGTAGGGAGACCAAAAGTAATGTTGACAGATTTCAAAGTGTACTATTCCACTAATTCTTATGCGTAGAGTGACCAGAATCAATGAAAAATCACAACTTTTTGAAGAAAAAATGCTTAGAAATGAGTAACTTTTGATCAAATAACTTCCCCAACACTTAGAAAACACAAAATATGAAAGTTTTAGGTACCAAAGACTAGTTTTCTAATATCAAAGAAGCTATAATACTAAAGAAACAATGATAAAAAGTACTAAAAACTATGAAAGATCAAAACTTTATGCAAAATCTAAGCTTCTAATCACTATATCAACCTTGAAACTTGTCCAAGCTTCAAGATTAAGTGATAGAAACAAAGAAAAAGAAAAAATAAAAGAAAAATACACCTAAATCCCACGTTAACCAAATAAACACCACTTCAATCTCTATTAGGCAAATGATACCACTTGTTAGGTGCCCATATTGATATCACACAAGTAAAGAATGAGATAGATATAAGGATTGGTTGATTATAAGATATGAGAGAATTATAAAAGCAAGAGTTTCATTAGAATATCAAAATAACCAACAAGTGTTAAGGCTACATAAGCCTTGTATTTATAGGAGGGAAACTAGGGCAACATTCCCTAGTCCCTTTCATATCACTAACGTGGGCTTGTAAGCCTTATGGGCTTTTACATGTTGCCCATTTACTAAAACAATAAACATAAATAATACTTAAGCAACCTATTACAAAATGTAATGACCGAGACTTGACTAAATACTAAAGTATGATCCCAACATGACCCATCGGCCTTTTTATAAATAACAGTTGTGAAAGACGTTATACTTTGCACACTAGTCTTTTCAAACTCCCACTTGTGAAAAGCAACAACACGAGAACCACTTTCACAATACAAAAATGTAATTAGTAAAATATTTAAGTATCTAGTTCAAAGAAATCAATTAAATACCCACGTAATGACTTGCAAAAAACTTCAGCAACACCTCAACTGAGTTTAGGTATATTACAATATCCCTTTGCACTTTTTGATATTTCATAAAGTAACAGACATTGATATGTTAATCTATCCGGTTGGCATCCTTAAGATGCATAGGACCAGGGTGATCCCACCGTTCTTTACCTTTTGGAGACATGGATATGTTAATCTAGTAACACTTTAGTTCTTTCTGGTTACCATGAATGATTTATCTCCCATAGTGTTCCAAGACACTTTTGCATGGCCATGCTCTCATAAATCATTTCACCATAACGGGCAGAAAAAATATCCTCTCTAGTCTTATTTCAATTTGGAGTTACAGTTGTCTTCGTGAATAATCATAATACCCAACATACCTTACTTTCTACCTGGACAAATGCTCTTATGGACAATCTAATTCGAAACAACGTTAAGCATCTCAGGGACAGATCAGTCACTATGCAGAGTACTATATCTCCTCAGGATTTTAGCATAGTATACCACGATATGAGAATGCCATTAACTAATGAATCCAGATGGTCACTTCTCGATCTTGGTCATGTCCAAAATTTGCCCCGCACAATGCATGTGAAACTTGATACATTCCTCAGAGTATCATAGTTTTCACAATATGTTTAACTTATCTTAGTCTCCCACCATGATAAGCAACTATGGACCCTTTTAGAATTAAATGTCTTTCTCACTGATTCAAAATACGCTAAATGGTAATTCATAGTAACGTCTCTTCTTATTTGCACGAGTCTATGACATTACTTCTGATTTCTAGCAATTTATTAAGCTTGTATCTGAAAGTCCTAGGAGTAATCACTATTTAACTTTTCTGACTAATCTTTTCCTATGACCCTTGCGCCTCGCTTCTCAATTATTTCATTATTGTCTTCCTTTAATAAATCTAAGTGAGTTTGGTACCAGTGATTTAATAAATGACGACACGCTCGAACTTAGTATTCAATGATGTAATTCATATTAGACTTAAGTAAAATGAAATTAACAAATAAAATCTATGACTTCTCGATACTGATTCTCCTAAGTTCATGAGAACTTCAATACAAGCCCTTCCTGAAACCGCGATGTAGTAGCGCGTTTCCTAATTTGAAATCCCTTTTTTTCAAATCTTTAAGTCACATGGATTCTATATTTGTTTACAACAATTCAAGATCTACACGTTTTATGTACCAAACTATCTTACCCCTAAGGCAAAGTAAGTTTGTACCATATCTTGATACCTCCCACTAAATCTTGCAATAATATGAATTCTCCTTTCCATGGATCATTTCAAATCAATAATTCTTGTCATACTTTGTAAAATATCCAAATTAATTTCTCATGCTCTCGCTCCCGTTGCTCAGATCTGAGCTCCTCTGATTAGGTCATGTTAAGGACTTTCAAGTTAAGCACATTAATTTTATCTTTATTTAACAAGTGTTAACACACAATTAATTGTTCCTCTTGTAAAGTATCTTCAATCTTTACCTGAATATTCCAAAGCAGCACAAGATTTTACTCATGATTTACAAACTTATTCTATTTCAAGCAATCGCAGATCCAAAATGCTAACTGTCGTAGGATATGAGCTTTACTCAAAATGATAACTGCCGATGTGGGATCGTAACAATACCCCACGCTTGAAGAACCAACGTCCTCGTTGGTCATGGATATGTTGGTCACTGTTGGCACCCCTCTTTTTGGGTCTAACCCGCTACTTTGAGCTCGTTGGCCACGGGTAAGGGTGTCATTTGGGTCAACCCGACCCGATAAGCCTCTATCGGGTCGGGTCTATCGGGTTTTCGAAAAATAAAAATTAACCCGCAACCCGATCCGATAAGGAATCGGGTTATCGGGTTCGGGTCTATCGGGTTATCGGGTTTATTGGGTTCGGGTTATCGGGTTCGGGTTATCGGGTTATCGGGTTTAGTTCAAAAATTATAAAACTTTTAATGGGTTATTATAGCTTATCGGGTCAACCCGATAACCCGATAACGAAATAATTAAGACCCGCAACCTGACCCTATAAGGCTATCGGGTTTATCGGGTTGACCCGATAACCCGATAAGGTATATTGGACCCGAATCAACCCGACCCTATAAGGCCTTATCGGGTTCGGGTCGGGTCGACCCATATGACACCCCTAGCCACGGGTATGTTGCTCAAGTTGGTGCCCTTCTTTTCGGGTCCAAGTCACCACTCCGAGTGTTGGAACATCGAAAGGTAGGGCTAGCGTAGATACTAATTGATACAACCCATCTCATACTAGGTCGCATCAAGCCACAAAGCTGGGTGTAGAACTCACTCTATAAAGCTAGATCAAAGAAGGAGGGGACACCTAGACTTTGTAAGCTATCAACCAATCACATAATTGGCCGATGTGGGATCGTAACACCCAACCCGTCGTTTTCTTCCCTTTCCAACTCGTCTTTTCCTCCCCCTGCCTTCAAACCCTCTTATCTTCCTTTATTTCCATATCTTTCACAGCCTTTTCCCCAAATTCAGTTCCAAATCATTCAGAATCAAAAAATTAAGTTCATTTTTTGCTCAAATGCATCATAAATCTGCTCACCCGCAACATATTACAACAATTTTCAAGAATTTCAAAGTTCATCAAAATTAGGGTTTTGTTAACCTTGAGTTAAAACAAAATTACTATGCCAATTATTAATCTAAAAAAACCCTAATAGGTGATATCAAATTCTTAATTTGTTTTCTTCTTAATTTGAAATAGTTGAGTGTTCATGAAAGTGCCCGTAAAGTGTTTGCTGAAATGCATCAATGAAGTAATTTTGCAATTTTAAAATTTGAATGTATTCATTAGAATATAAGGGTACGTTTGGTAGGACGTAATGAATTGTCAAATGAATGGAATAAACGACGTAATGAAATAAATAGTGTAATATAATTATTCATTACAATTATTAATCATGTTTGGTTTGTTTGATAAGACGTAATCAATCATAATAGAAAGACTAAAATGCCCCAATTAATGATAGAAAGTTTATTTAATATGGTTAGTTATTAATGGGGCTTTATGTAATTTTGATTTCATTACGGATGTAATGGAAAAAAAACAAGGGGGCCTAGGGAATGATTTTGCTGTAATGGGTCATTCCTTGTAATGAACCATTACATTTCATATATGTAAGCAAACAACATTTTATCATTCCAACGTAATCATCCTTTCCATTCCCCTTTTGATTACAACGTACCAAACACTATGTAAATGTTTTAGTAATGGATAAAAGATTCAATCTTTGATGAGAAAAATCAAAGTATGATGAATTTAACAATAATGAACAATGTTTAAAAATGTGATGAACTAAACTTTGAATATGCAATTTTTTATCACATAATGTTCATCATGTAAGTGTTCATCACAAAATGTTCATCACGTGAGTGTTCATCGACAAAATGTTTATAGTTGTTTTTTATAATTATTAATCTATGTTCATTAATAGAAAATGTTCACTAGTCTTTTGATAAATCTAAATTCATCAATACAACACTTATAAGTTCATTAAATATCAAATGTTCATCAATCAGAGTCTAAATTTTCATCAGTAGATGTTCATAATGTCCATCAATAAATATTCATCAAATCATGGTATAAATGCTCATTATATCTTGATGCTCTTCATAAATGGTTGATCGTGCGTTGAAGGAAAAAAGAAAAGGACACGTATCACTCCCCGATGATCTTTTAAGTTTTCTTATAGGGAGTCAACTTTCTATTTAATCTTTCACTGCACTACAATATTTTAACCAAAGTATAGTATTCTATCACAAAAGCAAAACCGTCGTGATCTCCACTGGTAGCAGCAACAATAGTTGGGTCATCAGTTCACATCAAAATTGAAACTCAAGAAGTTTGTTACCTTGGCAATACTACAAAAGCATCTCAAAGCAAGATACAAAGACGACAAGGCTTAAGGACTTTCAAAATACAATGTTATTGAATGGAATTTATGCCGTGGGATATAAGAGAAAGAAACAGAAAAGACACGATTAAAAAATATAACAAAATATTTGGAAAACCGGTTTTACGTACATTTGTATTTGCAAATAACAAACATCTAGGTGGCATTTGTTTTTTTGAGAGCTTTTACTTCTTCATCTGCAAACCATGTCTGCAGAAAAAGAGGCACATCTAAAGTATTCATCTGTATAGTAGAAGACTGTTTGTTTTTTGTGCTATTGAAGTACTTTTTTTTTTTTTTTTAATTGAATTGTGATTTGAGAATATAAATCCTTTTATCAAATAATACTAAAATGTTGAGTGCGAAACAAGTAATCACTTAAAATACGGAGTATCAAAGATAAAATTTCGTCCGTTTTATATGTTATCATCCGTTTTATCTATTTTTGTACGTTTTCGTTCGTTTTTTTATATTTTCGTCTGTTTTTTACGTTTTGGTACGTTTTTTTATACTTTTGACCATTTTTTTTACGTTTTCTTCCGTTATTTTACGTTTTCATCTGGTTTTTACGTTTTCGTCCGTTTATTTTACGTTTTTTACGCTTTCGTTCGTATTTTTACGTTTTCGTTCGTATTTTTACGTTTTCGATAGTTTTTTACTTTTTCGACCCTTTTACTTTTTTTCAGTTTTTTTACGTTCTCGATCGTTTTTTTACGTTTTCGTCTGTTTTTCTACGATTTCGTCTGTTTTTGTCAGTTTTTAACGTTTTCATCCGTTTTATTACATTTTTGTCTGTTTTTTTACGTTTTCGTCTGTTTTTATGTTTTCATCTGTTTTTTATGTTTTCATCCGTTGTTTTTACGTTTTTGACCATTTTTTACGTTTTCGGCTGTTTTTTACGTTTTCGTACATTTTTTTACGTTTCCATATGTTTTTTGCGTTTTCGACCATTTTTTTACGTTTTCGTCTCTTTTTTACATTTTTGTATCTTTTTTTACATTTTCGCCTGTTTTTTATGTCTCGTGCGTTTTTTACGTTTTTGACCCGTTTTAACGTTGTCATCCGTTTTTTACTTTTTTGCATGTTTTTTTTATGTTTTCGTCTTTTTTTACGTTTTCGAGCGTTTTTAAGTTTTCATCTATTTTTCTACGTTCTCGTCTGTTTTTTTTATATTTTCGTCTGTTTTTTTACATTCTCGTCCGTTTTTTACATTTTTGACCTTTGTCTAACGTTTCGTCTGTGTTTTTAGGACAAAAACGTAAAAAAAAGTCGAAAACATTAAAAAATGGATGAAAACGTAAATAAATGTCGAAAACCTAAAAACGGTCAAAATGAAGAAAAAAAACATTTGAAAACATCAAAAAAAGAACAAAACGTAAATTAAAAAAAAAATAAAATAAAAAAATAAAAATAAAAAACTGGACGAAAACGTAAAAAAAATGTCAAAACTGTAAAAAGAAAGTAAAAGAAACGGTCAAAAACGTAAAAATAAGGATGAAAACGTAAAAAACGGACTAAAACATAAAAAAAAAAAAAAAAAAAAAAAAAAAAAAAAAAAAAAACTGAGGAAAACGTATAAAAAAAGACGAAAACGTAAAAAAATGGAAGAAAATGTAAAAAATGGTCGAAAACGTAAAAACTAACAAAAACGTAAAAAATTATCGAAACCGTTTACGTAAAAAAAGGGGCAAAACGTTAAAAAAAACAGTGAAAACGTAAAAAACAGACGAAAATGTAAAAAAAACATGCGAAAACATTAGACAACAATGAAAACTAAAAAACGCTAAAAAAAACGTAAAAACATTAGACAACAATGAAAACTAAAAAACGCTAAAAAAAACGTAAAAAAATGGTAGAAAACGTAAAAAACGAACGAAAACGTAAAAATCATACGAAAATGTTAAAAATGTACGAAAGTATAAAATAGCATACGAAAACGTAAAAAACGTAAAAAAATGGACGAA
The DNA here is from genome assembly GCA_030686995.1 of Artemisia argyi. Classification (NCBI taxonomy): domain Eukaryota; kingdom Viridiplantae; phylum Streptophyta; class Magnoliopsida; order Asterales; family Asteraceae; genus Artemisia; species Artemisia argyi. Next base: position 51,995 of record JARVZY010000453.1, read on the forward strand.
AACATATAAAAACTGACGAAAATGTATAAAGTTGATATTGAGAAGGAAATGTAGGGTTTGTGCAAGAAGAGGTAAGAAGTGAAAGATAATGTTTGAAATTTTGAAAATAGAGAATTGCAAAAATCATCCCTAAAGTTTGACCAAATTGAACGTTTCGTCCCGGAAGTTTGAAATGTGCAAGGATCGTCCTTGTGGGAAACTTTTGGGGCGAATTTCGTCCCTGACCTACATCAAATGACTAAAATACCTTTGTCTCTATATTACTTTTCAGATTCTTACATAAATGGTCTCTGTGTGTCGCCAGGTTTTACTAATTTAGTCCTAACTTCTTTTTTTTTTAATTTATTTATTTAACTATTAATATTAGTAAAAAAAATTTATAAGTTTTCGTCCATTTTTATCCGTTTTTCTTACGTTTTTTTTCCGTTTTTCCCACGTTTTATTTTTCCGTTTTTCGTCCGTTTTTCTTACGTTTTTGTCCGTTTTTCTCACGTTTTTTTTGTTTTTGTCGGTTTTTCTTACGTTTTTGTCCGTTCTTCTTACGTTTTTTCCGTTTTCATACGTTTTGTCCGTTTTTCTTATGTTTTTGTCTGTTCTTCTTACGTTTTTTCCGTTTTCAAAAGTTTTTGTCCGTTTTTCTCACGTTTTTTCGTTTTTGTCCGTTTTTTTTTATGTTTTTTTTATTTTCATACGTTTTTGTCCGTTTTTCTTACATTTTTGTCCATTCTTCTTACGTTTTTTTCCGTTTTCATACGTTTTTGTCCGTTTTTCTTACGTTTTTGTCTGTTTTCCCACGTTTTTTTCATTTTTCGTCCATTTTTCTTACGTTTTTCTCACGTTTTTCCCGTTTTTCTTACGTTTTTGTCCGTTCTTCTTACATTTTTTCCGTTTTCATAAGTTTTTGTCCGTTATTCTTATGTTTTTTTTCTGTTCTTCTTACGTTTTTGCTGTTTTCAAACGTTTTTGTCTGTTTTTCTCACGTTTTGTCCGTTTTTCTTATGTTTTTTCTATTTCCATACATTTTTGTCCGTTTTTCTTACGTTTTTGTCCGTTCTTCTTACGTTTTTCCCGTTTTCATACATTTTTGTCCGTTTTTCTTACGTTTATGTCCGCTTTTCCCACGTTTTTTTCCGTTTTTCTTACGTTTTTGTCCGTTCTTCTTACGTTTTTTCCGTTTTCATACGTTTTTGTCCATTTTTCTTATGTTTTTGTCTGTTCTTCTTACGTTATTTTCGTTTTCATACGTTTTTGTCCGTTTTTCTTATGTTTTTTCTATTTTCATACGTTTTTGTCCGATCTTCTTACGTTTTTTTTTCCGTTTTCATACGTTTTTGCCCTTTTTTTATGTTTTTGTCCGTTTTTCTTACGTTTTTGTCCGTTCTTCTTACGTTTTTTCCGTTTTCATACGTTTTTGTCCGTTTTTTTCGTTTTTGTCCGTTTTGCTTATGTTTTTTTTTTTTCATACGTTTTTGTCTGTTTTTCTTAAGTTTCTGTCTGTTTTTCTTACGTTTTTTTCCATTTTCATACGTTTTTGTCCATTTTTATCACTTTTTTTTTTCATTTTTATCCGTTTTTCTTACGTTTTTTCCATTTTCATACGTTTTTGTCCGTTCTTCTTACGTTTTTTCCGTTCTCATATGTTTTTTCGTTTTTGTCCGTTTTTCTTTCGTTTTCGTTCATTTTTCTCACGTTTTTCCGTTTTCATACGAAAAAAAATTTCAAAAAATATTGAAAAAAAATTTCAAAAAATAATTATCGAAAACAAAATTCTTAAAATATTGGAAAAATATTTTGGGATTTTTTAGAAAAAGATTAAAAAAAGCCTAAAAAATATATATATTTTATAAAATCGAATAATTTTATTTTCGAATAAAAAATTTTTAGAAAAATATTTGAAAATAAAAATATTTTTTAGAAAAAATATTTTCTAAAAAACAATTTTTTAGAAAAATTTAAAGAAATGGAAAAAAATTTTGAATTATTTAAATTTTTTTCGAAAATATGTTTTTTGGAATTTTAAAATTCAAGATCATTTTTTCTAAATTTTTTTCGAAAACTTTTTTTTTTTTTACTTTTTTTTCTATTTTTTTTTGAAATTTTTTGGTGGTGATGGACAGTGTAAACATGGTCAAAAACGTAAGAAAAACTAACAAAAACATATGAAAACAGAAAAAACGTGAGAAAAATGTATAAAAACGTAAAAAATGTAAGAAGAATGGACAAAAACATAAGAAAAACGGACAAAAACTAATGAAAACGGAGAAAACATAAGAAGAACAGACAATAACGTAAGAAAAACGGACAAAAACTTATGAAAACAGAAAAAACGTAAGAAGAACGAACCAAAACGGACGAAAAACGGAAAAAACGTGGGAAAAACGAACAAAAACGTAAGAAAAACGGACAAAAATGGACGAAAATGAATAAAAAATATTACTAATATTAATAGTTAAATAAATAAATTAAAAAAAAAAGTTAGGACTAAATTAGTAAAACCTGGCGACACAGAGGGACCATTTATGTAAGAATCTGAAAAGTAGTATAGAGACAAGGGTATTTTAGTCATTTGATGTAGGCCAGGGATGAAATTTGCCCCAAAAGTTTCCTACAGGGACAATCCTTGCACTTTCCAAACTTCCAGGACGAAACGTGCAATTTGGCCAAACTTTAGGGACGATTTTTGCAATTCTATCTTTAGAAAAGGAACAAAGTGAAAAGAAGCACTTATGTATGCAAAAAAAACAAACATAACATTTGCCCTCCTGCAAACAAAAGAAGTAAAAAGAGGGAAAAAGTGTTTATTCCAAAAAAAACGAACGACACCATAGTTCATCATTATAAAAATGTGTTGTTTAAAACGTGCACAATAGTTGAGGTGCCTAAAAAAAAAAAAAAAAAAAAAAAAAAAAAAAAAAAAAAAAGTGTTATATATACTCTTCCTATGTTGTTACATCAGAGAGGTTTGGTCAAACCATACAACCCGCAATGCATGCCGTACAAGCTAGCGATGCACCTAATCATTGGATACGCTTCCTATGAGAGGGTGTGGCTAACTTGTTAAAAAAATAATAATTAAAAAAAAAATATATATATATATATATATATATATATATATATATATATATATATATATATATATATATATAGTTGAGGACTTGAGGTATATTACAAGAAGGCTGTTTTTTGAATTTTGTATGCCTTGAAAAAGAATGTGAAAACATGTTGTAAGTTGTAACAAGAAAGTTGTTAGGGGGTTGTACTTGTCTGTATATTCTTGGAAAACAATAGAACCTACCTGTTTTACATTATAAATAGAAAAACTAAAAATAAAAATATCTTGAGCATCTGTGGTGTATATAGTATGTAACATTGACCTCAACTTCAGTAAATAAACTTAGGACAATATATAATATCATGATCAAATTGCATTCATTAATCTTTACACAAATGACAATATGTATACAAACTTCAATATACAGCTCAACATACTACTTACCATCGTCACCAGAAAAAAGGAGAAATTTGTTTATTGAAATAAATAAATATATCAGGTTCTGAAACCCACAGCCCAAGAAGGATGGGTTCAGTTTTGTAAGAACAAATATTTATTTTGCTTTTAAAAAGGAGCAGCGGGAAGCAAGGCACATGAATATCGGAAATATAAACTAAAATCATATTCGACGTTGATAATCATGATAACAATGACAGGCTAAAATGTTCCACTTAGCAAACTAAAATACCAGCATACTCTTTCTCCAAAAACAGACCCCCAAAGATCACATACTACGTATCTAACGGTGTACCTGAGTATTGCAACTTCATAGGTAAATTTTGCAGAATTGCAAGAGCTATATACACACACAAAAATAAAATAAAAAATGCAAACACAAAATGGAGTTTGTATGTCTTTGATGCATATGCTAGTACAGTTTAAAACAAGTTTTTTATTAGTGCAGTTAATCCTAAGTACTCAAAATGAGAAGTCGTCAACTAAAAAGAATTTGAACAGCACTGTGTTCGCTTAGTGGTTTGTCACTCCATGTTAACTTAGGTTGCCCTATAGTAAGCTGTCATCTAGATTAAACACTAGTATCACCAATTGTGCATAAAAAACATATGTTGAAGATAGTAAAACAATATGATGTGGTATTGCATCGGTTTCTCTTTGATTAGTACTACCCTTTTTTTTTATCCTCATTAACTAAGATCTCTGCTACACTCATTTAGTGTATGTTTGAGTTTCGGTCTCAGAGCCCTTTACAACAGTCATTGTCATGCAGGCCTCACTCGACACATTTTATGTCACATATCCTTATAATGTGTCCCAAATTGTGCCCGTAATTATACTGTAAACCCAACACCACAAACAAAATTGTAAGATTTCTGTTTCTCAACATAAAGATAAAAAAACGAGTATAGTGAATAAACAATTTCCATGGATCAAATGCTAGTGTGCAAAACTCACTATAAAGCTATAATTCCACCAAATACTACTGTTTTCAATAATTCTAACAGTAAAACAATTTCATGGATCAACTAAACAGCTTTATATTGAAATCACAGCGGCTTCCGAATAGTTGAGTTGTTCTTAGCATGTTAAAGACCTTTGCCATTTACCGATTTGACTTTAGAGTCTCTAGCTTCTCTAATAGAGTAAGATCTTGCTAGAAATAAAATTATAGTAATAGCTTAACATTATTTAAAAGTGCAGACTGACTTGTAACTTTTTGGTATATATTTTTTTCAAAAAGTTACAGGTGAAAAGAGATTTAATTACTTTTGCAGTCATGTCCAGCTTGTGGGCCGGCCCAACCTATTTCAACCCATCACTTAAAACTTATTCATAAAAAATATGTAATCCACCCCATTCATCTAGCTACCTCTCCATAGCTCCACTTGAGAATGTCAAATTTCATAAACCTAAGGCTCAAGTAAGTTGGCAAGTCATCATGAGTAAATTGCAGATGAAGTTCATAAATTGATTGCAGCGAAGTTACACACAATAGGCTTAATAGCAACCAAGAGTCATTTGCTTCAAACATCAATGGTCTAGTTAAAAATTACAGAAAATCAAAATTAGGTGTGTGCACAACACACAGAACTGTGAGATTTACAGTTTCTCCTGGAGCAAATATACCTCTAGAGCTTGCAATGAAATTGCCGGTCCTTTGCATTTCAAGAACATAGTATTCAGCAGCCAGGGGAAGATAATTGGTACTACCTCCGTCCCATATTTATAGTCCATCTTTACTTTTTCGGTTGTCCCAAATTAATTGTCTATTTCCATAAATAGATAGGGAATATAAATCAAGTTTACCATATTTCCCTTGTAGTTATTATTACAAACTTTAAAGAAGTTGGAAAATTGGTTAATGGTAAAATTGTCTTTGTGCAAAAAGTAAGAAAGAAAAAGTTGTAATGATGATGCTTTTCTTGACCTGTGTAATTTTTTGTCTGTGGACAATAATTTTGGGGCGGAGGTAGTGATAGATAAAGGGGACTTCACAACAATATTCAATCCTGAATAGGGTCAGAACAAATGGCCTTTGAGATCTCAGATGCTTGAATGGCCAAACAAAACCACATCCCACTTGACCTATTTGAAGATGTTCCACATATCTCAGAACAGTATAAAAGCTCTTCAGACTCTTCCAGACTTGAGACATTTATACCAGAAGTTTGTCTGGGGGTATTAACATTTCTGATAACACATGCGTATCCATGACAGAGCTCCATGAATATTCCTCGCGATCATTCAGTGTAGAAGGTCTTAATTGCAGAACATATCCAGAATGGATAAGTCCAAAAAGTGGAAGTGGAATACTTTCGCCAGGTTTCAATTCTCCAATGAAGATATGTTTTTGTACATCATTCGTATTTGTTTCATTGGTAGAGGAATCATTACTGGTATAAAGTATCCACGCTGTCGTTAGATAAATTTACCTTTCTCCAAGCCAGAACAGAGATGAAAAATGACATGTCTAGTACATCTCTACATCTAGTCAAGATTTCTGACTTTCTGATGAAGAAAACTTTGAGCTGGAATATCAACCTCTAAGTGAAAACCAAACAGGATCCATGACATAGCCTGATCCTAAGTAAAATACGAACAGGATCTGTGATTTAGCCTGGCAGGGCTATAAACTCCCCTTATTTCTGATCCTGATGCGTCTGAACAAGACCCATTTACAGACTTTACAGATAACCTCATCTTTCCCTTTTAATATTTGTTGGTACATTTCAACCATTATATACTCAATTAGAGTTCCACTATTTCTTCAATTTTTGATATTTTTAGCGGCTATAATTCGCTCTTTCTATCTCTCTTCATGTGTTTCTAATCAAAATATTGTTAAACACTGCTAATCACAAGGGAAAACATTATGGCCTGATTTGACTATCCCACACCAACCCTTAAAACCCAAGTCCACCACTTTGCCACCTCTAAATTAATACAACAACAAACCCAATCCTACCAGAGCGGGGTAAGGGGGAGGTGAAATGTAATCAGATCCTACCCCTACCACCTCTAAATTAAAAATAGAACAAAAAGGAAGGTAGAAAGAACAGCAGAGAAGGAAATAGAAACAGATAGGGTAGAACATCTGTCAAAAATGTCTTTGATATATTACTAACCAGTGGATCTGCTTTGAAGAAGAAAATTTCATTCCACATAACCAATTCAAGATTGGAAGATCCATCACTATCAGAGTTTGCACCACGTGTGCGTGCACTTTGCCGGCCAAGAAGCATGCCGTTAGACAAGCTTTGAACAGGAGTTAAACAAACAGCAATGCCATATTGATGAGAACCCAATCCTTCTAATCTAGGAAACTGCAATAAGGAGCAAGAAAGATCATCGTGGGTACATAATAATATGTAGATGCTGAAATTTGCATGCAGACATTACCCAGCAAGTACCCTTGCAAATCATACTATATACATACAGCATGAACAGGTTAGAAAGTTCATTCACTTTGGTGGGAATAGAAATTATTTGTTCTTATTTGACAAGTACACCTTATGGACCTTGACTTGAAAATATAGACATGAACATCCAACAGATTCATAAATGTTCCTGGTATTGTAGATGCTATCCCACTAGACGGAAATAGAAACATAAGATATATTTCTCCAATCAAACTTAAAGATTAGTCTACATGTGCTTCTATGAGTACTATATCAATAAAAACATGTTTATTTTGAGAATCAAGACAGAAAAAGCCGTAAATCACTCCAGTAAAAAAATTTATTAAAATTGATATGGGAACACACCTGTGCCTGTGAAATAATAACCGTCACCATTCATCGGAGCTTCTTGTAGAGATTCCCTTTCAAGTGGGATTCCAACATGTTCTTGGAAACAGGTACTTTTAAAGGTTTCTTTTCTCCAGATGGCATCTTGATCACATGTGGAAGTCCCCTGCTCAAGTCTCTCAGAAATAAATATACTTGCTAGAGACAACATATAAGCAAGATTGATGAGCTGCTAAGAAGAAAGTGGACAAAATGGAACAAGCGAAAGAGAAAGTGCAATAGCAATCTAATTCAGTTGACCATAACTCTTTACCATCGGGTCCAATTTCTCCAGCAAATCATACAATTGCGTATGTTGTTATCGTTTTTCAGTTTAGCAAATGCGTGTTTTGCAAGATATTTGAGCCCTCTGCACATGAATTTTACTTGTGTCAGAGCTTAAATAAACTCCTTTGTTATTTACTCATCTAAGATCTCGCCCTTTAATGTTTTTGCTTCAATAGAGATTAAGATATCAACAAATCAAGGTAGTTCATCCAAGAAATCTACTTTGTTCCACTGCAAAAGCTTACTCGTCATATCACATAAATATTTGATGAATTACATATTTACACCTTCCAGTGACTGACATCTTTGCGCAAGGTACGCTCCACCACCTCACATATCTCATCGTTAGTATTCTTTTAAAGAGGTTGCTCCTGCTTTGAACAGGGTTCATGGGTTGGAATCTTCATGTTGTAGGGTTCATAGCTTCATGCATTAAGTACCTATATATCCACATACACATACCATACTTGCAGCATAGAGTGAGACCTTTCAAATAAAATGTGCCGAAACAAATAGTCTGGAAAAACTATGACAAATCACGAAATACATCAAATCCAAAATGCATATAAAGAACCGTAATGAACATTCATAACAAACAGAAAGTGCAGCGAAACTAATTGAGCGCTTGTCAATGTTACAAGCATAAGTAAGAAGCCAAAATGTGTTATTATCAGTAATACATTTGAAAACACATCTTAATAAGACAAAAGATTAGATTCAACACATTATGTTAAGCAAGGCCTTCCGGCTGGTCTCTATACCTTTGTTATTTTTTATTTTTTATTTATTTATTTTTCCTCATCTTCCAGGAAAGTTCATCTTTTACAGATAAACGTACATGCATAATCGTTGCTAAATTGTTGTAACAAATTATAAGTCAACAAGCATACCAAGTTCTAGAGTATGGAAGAGAAAGATAGTAAGCATGTAAATCGAAAATAACTTCTTTATTCCTAAAGAAATAAAATTGATGAATATAAGTTTTTCGGTCGGCCAAACTTGACTCAACCAGTTCCGACCTGCACCTATAAATACCCATTCTGACCCAAAACCCATTTTTGACATGTTACTCAACCTATCCGACATGGCCTGTTTAGCCGCATCCACTTGAGAATGTTCAAAAGCATTTATAAGCTCGGATCGTATCAGACTATCAGTTGACAATCATCAAACTAATTCAAGGTCAAAATAAAAATTCCTGGACGCAAACTCAGATATGAAAGCAATGAAGAGCCAATTTTTTGGTCTGGTTAAGAAAACACAATCAAAATAAAGCATGTGTCAGAGCGTACTTACAACTTAACAGGGTAGGCCATGTCTCCAATAAAAGAGGCTTTTGACTTCTGTAGCGATGCAGCGGAATCATAACTGTACACAACCCTGCTCTGAACGGGCCAGCTTTCATGGCTCCATAATACAACTTATCAAGCATAACTGAACTTCTTGTGAAGATAATCAAACAATCTAAATGTTAAAAGCCTAAACAAATAGAAAACCTCAGACGTTGTTAAAGAGTACCGACACAATCTTCTTATATGGAGCCCTTATGCAACTCCCTAAAGTGAGTCCAAAAAAGATTTTACACGGCCGATGTAAGGCTTAATTATAACAAAATCGGAAAGACCGTCAACCAAACTCAATCAAGTGAGTTGTATCAACGCGATCTCCTATAAACTTTATGGATACTTTTAACATCCACATACAGAGATATATCTTATTAGGGAGACTTAATATTACTTATCCAAACACCCCCTAGGTACTCGATGGTAACGTCCTAGAGTGATGGGTATGCATGTCCTGAGTGAATAATTGCAATAGCTAGAAAACTGATAAAAATATGAGTATAAAAAAGATAGGTTTTTCCTTAAAAAGAATACTAATAACGTTGTCAGCAGAAACAAAAACATGCTTTTGTTATGCAAACAGATGAACATCCACCAATATATATATTCTGATTACTGAAGCATATAGCAGAGATGCAGATCTATGCATATATCTCTACAGAAAACAAATTCGAACTACCTTAAAGTTTAAACAAAAACACGTTTGTAGAAGATGCAGATGAAAATTTTTGATAGAAAAATTATACTAAACACAGAAAAACTAGGGCTTTTTTCAGCTATAGTCAGTCAGACGCTAAAAGCCTTATTTATTCTCTAGTTTTTTTCTCAGTTATAATAATTCACGTTCTCTGAGTATCTGACTATAAGCCTGATATGACAACCAAATGAATTCAAAGAAACCTAAAATCAAGAAAAGAAAAAAAAAATGCAGCTAAGACCTGAGACAACACTGACTGTCAACATTAAAATGAACATTCATAGATACCATATAAAGCTATGTATTTTGCTCCAAGTTCTAGACATGTATAATATACCATTTGCCAAAAAGATGTGTTATCAACAACTAATAAAAGTATTTAAGTAACTCGTAATACTATCAGATACCAGGATTGCGGACATGAAGATCCAACAAGGTATTATAGTACCCTTTCCCTATTTCCTCCTCTTTCACCTGATGATGTAAGAACGTTTCAATAACAAAAATTTTCCCAATCAGTATCACATTTTTATCCCTTTCGTTTTCTCGTTTTATTATTCAGTGTTACTTACACAGAAGCCATCATTAGGAGTAACCTATAACTTTCCTTTTTTAACAAGAAATAACCTACAACTTAAGCAAGTAAAAGAAAGATTTATTTATTAACCAGTCCAGGGTCGTCAGCGTAACGCGGGGTTTACAATTGACTCTTAAAACAAAAAACCCAAACACAAACACAACACTGTTTCATCTTTGTGCCAAACAACCACCACCGTCACCCAGTGGCACTCCGTTACTCACCTCCATTCATCCTACCACCATGTCGGTGACAAACCCCTTTCTTAACCCTCTGTCTATTATATAACTAACAATTGGTAAATGCTATTTAATCTCTATATTTAAATGCTTTTTTATGTAATTTCAGTTATTGCATTTTATCGTCTACTAGTTTCTGTTAGTTATTAGATTGTGGAAATTAAATTAATGACACATAGTACCATAAAAGGATGAATTTGAAAGAAAAGTACCCACAAAAGCAAAAAAATTTGTTCACTACCCACAAACGGAAATGGTGACAAGTATGATACTTTTTTTAATCATTTGCCCTTTAATTTTTGTTAGTTACTTGAAAAAATGTGAAATCTTGACCCATATTGCGTGAGACTGTGGTTTCTAGGCAGGGGCATGTATACTTCTTTGACACCATATGCTAACAATGAGCATCTTTATAGAAGTGCTATACTATTTATATATACCATTTTCTAAATCTCCTTATTTTGCCTGTTGAATAAGGCATGGATGAATTTTATACAGTTATCAGTTTGAGGAGAGAAAAAAAAATCCTTGTGATTATTAATGCTTAAAAAAATATCCGCCAGTTAATGTTCAAACAGCACACACCTTACTACTTTGGAAACAGATATGTTAACTTCAATCCATTATAACTATGTGGATTGCGTTTTATCTCTACCGAGCCAAATGATTAAGCTAAACTATCTCATTGAAAATTAAACTGGTCAAATGGGTTAGTAGAGAAAGTTTTCCTGAGGGAAACCATTGAAATGGGTCGAATATATACTGAAAGTCATCGGAAGTGTATTTAACTGCAGATAACCTCCTACTACAATTTATAACAAGAGATTAGATTAGTTTGTATTACTAAACAGATCCTTGTGTAACTAAATAAATTACAGAGAGGAATACTGTTTTTTTGAACTGGCCCAACCAACCTGTTTTGACCCTAACTTAAAATTACACATTGTGATGTGAACCCATTTTTATATGTTATGCAACCCACCTGACTCGCCCATTTAACCACCTCCACTTAAGAATGTTTAAAGACGAATAGAGTACGACACTTACACAAAGAAGACTTCCGACTTCCGAGTGAACTCTGTTTCAACCTTAGCGAGAAGTAAAAACATAAGCT
>JARVZY010003825.1:0-24255 GCA_030686995.1 Artemisia argyi
ATATTGGTTACTGCATATTGTTTATATAGGTGTCCTTGCTTCTCCCTGGTCAGTAGGTTTGCTGCCTATATGGAGATTAAACCTGTTTTTTCAACTACAAACTGTTACCCACTTTGACATGTCACCCAACCTGCCATACCGCCCGTTTTTCACCCTTAATCTGTATCTTTGGTACTTCACAATAGATCATGCTTTTTTGTTGCAGTGGCAACTTACACAGCCTTATTCTTTTTTCTTGGAACATGCAGGACCCAAGTGTAAAGGAATTAGCTGAGCAAATAGCAAAAGATCCGTCATTCAACCAAATGGCAGAGCAACTTCAGAAGACCTTCCAAGGTGCTGAAAGCGGGGTCCCCCAGTTTGATACACAACAATACTATTCGACGATGCAGCAGGTTATGCAAAACCCTCAGTTCATGAGCATGGCTGAACGCCTTGGTAGTGCCTTGATGCAGGTATTTAATATTACTAAGCTTCTTGTTATATGTTGTTTCTCACTTAATACAGCATAACTGATAGCAAGTTATTTCATTTATTATTATGTGGCAGGATCCGTCGATGTCTCAGATGCTTGAGAGTTTAGCTAATCCAGCTCAAAAGGAACAGCTTGAGGAACGGATGGCTAAAATCAAAGAAGATCCATCCTTGAAACATATTTTAGAAGATATAGAAACCGGTGGTCCAACTGCAATGATGAGGTATAGGCTTTCATATCAAAATTACCATACATTCATTTTTCAATCCAGATTGTAATATAAAATCACGATATTCTAATACCTTAATTCTATATTCTTGCATCCTCTTAACATTTTTTCGTACTTGATTGTTTGTCCATTTTGTAGCTCTACTGTGTCTGATATGAGAATTATGATTTTTAATTTGTATCTTCTGAAATGTTGCTGTATATCTCTTCAGGTACCTTCACTTGTTTCACTCATCTGTTTGTGCATAATTATAGGTACTGGAACGACAAAGATGTGTTAGCAAAACTTGGTGAAGCAATGGGCCTCCCAGTTACAGGAGATGCTGCTACCGCTTTTGCTGGAAATTCAGGAGCAGGTGAAGCTGAAGAAGAAGTAAATGAGGATGAGTCTATTGTTCATCAAACTGCTAGCACTGGTGATGTGGAGGTACACATTCTTAAAACGCCATCTCTTCTATTACTTGACAATCATCAAATCAAATAGTAGGTTACTAAAAAATGATATCAAAAAGTTTGTTTTTATTGTGACTTATGTTACGATGTTACTTTATATTGATAGATCTTGTTTTAAACAGCGTATTCATCCTTAATTTCACTTACTAGTAAAATGTTTCACACCTTAGCTTACTAATCATATTTTGTATTGTTTGTCTTCAATAAACAGGGTTTGAAGAAGGCATTAGAATCTGGTGGTGATAAAGATGAAGAAGACGGAGAAGGAAGGACTGCTTTGCATTTTGCATGTGGATATGGCGAGGTAAGCTTTGATATCTTTAATTACAGTGCTTCAAATATTTGTTCTTCATACTTTACTTGCCCTGGATGTTTCAAGTTCTCTTTGGCCTAGCAAAAACTTACATATACAATTTTTTTTCGTTTGCTATAAAGTAATACAGATAGTTTTGTAGTTATTCAAATGCCTGCTAGAAAAGGTCTACTCTGCTAGTTCTTTTTACTAGCTCACTAGTTTTTTTATGTTTGTCCAGGTGAAATGCGCTCAAGTTCTCCTCGAGGCTGGAGCTAAGGTTGATGCTTTAGATAAGAATAAGAACACAGCCCTGCACTATGCTGCCGGTTATGGTAGGAAAGAATGTGTTGCTCTTTTGCTCGATAACGGTGCTGCTGTGTAAGCTTTTGAATCATTCATTGATTTTTCTTTCTCGTTGATCCTTTTTTCAAATTTCATAATGGTCAAATTGGGAGGGTGGGTAACAGGTAACAGGGCAAATTGGGTAAGAATCCAAATATGTAAGTATTATACAGGTTGAAACGGGCCATGCCAGGTTGGTTGACCCAAAACACAGCACTAATTTTTTTTACTTTCAATAAATCAAATGGGAGGTTCTAGGCATTAGAGTTACAGTATGGCTACTTTCAACCCAATCGACCCAGTTGACTTTTTTTATTTGACCCATGAAAGATAAAACATAATCCAAATCAAACCGTTCATAAGTAAATTGTGTTGGTAACTACTAACTAGGCCTTATCATTCAAGGGTCAGAACGAGGTATATGTTTGCTTCTGTCATGATTTTGGTTTTGATTTCGCGTTTATTGTATGTTTCTGCAGCACACTACAAAACATGGATGGCAAGACACCTATTGATGTTGCAAAACTGAACGACCAGAGCGACGTATTGAAGCTACTCGAGAAGGATGCTTTCTTGTAAGCTTGAGGTTGTTGTTGGTTAGTTACATGTTTGTGTTGAAGAGGAATTGGTTTGCTTCCCATCCCTACTTGCATTATATTTTGTGGTATTGTTTAGTCAAATTACTTGTTTGAACTCTTCAATCGTTTGTTAATTATTTATAGAGTAATATTATAACAAAACAATGAATTTTTCTATAACTTTGTGCCTGGTTAAGCTATACTTTGTATTTGTTTCTCCTTAATCAGTCTACTTTTATACCTTTCCTATCGATGGTATGCTTTTATCGACATTGCAAAGTAAAGTATCTAGAGATGGAGTGTTGCAACATAGTTGCACTTTAGACTACTCACAAGAATTCACAAAGCATAACTAAAGTTGTTTAGTACTGTATATCATACCGACACTTATAAGTCTACTATTTACTAAAGTTGTGTTTTATTCTTTCAGTTCATAAATTTCATTCATTAAGAGATACATAACCTTAACTCCCTTGCAGTGCGATATGGTTTAGAAAGAGCATTTGTGTGACGGTGTTGCAACACCGCACTGGGCTTTGTTTATATCTGCTCCTATGACCTCAATTACGTCTACTATGCTAGGTTAACTTATCACTACCATACCAAGTACCAACAATGACTCCCCTAGACAGATACATGACCTAATTTTCAGAATGTGTTTCCAAAGACGTAGGCAGAAACCTGTTGCGGATCCATGGTGTTTGGTCACGAGTAACACAAAATAATATGCTCATTGGTTTTCTTTGACAATCAAAATGTATTTTGTTTTAATGATTTGTGTTTCTGAATAAGCTGGCTCACACTGTACTCTAGTGTAGAAGTCTGGCGTCTCAGATAGTTTGCCATGTGATAAACCAAAAGTTTTATAAAACTCCCAACTGATCTCTACCATCACACTCTGTAACGACTTTTAATCTCTAAAAAAACGCCTTTATGTGTTCGTCTAGAGGAAGAGACCCTCACCAAAACCACCAAAAAGTAGCACGCATGAACATGACGCTAACCCATGTTCGCCTCCTTGCTCTTTTTTTGGTTTTCTTGCTATCGCCAAATGCTTCGGGTTACCTTGCTCACTGCCAATTATGACCTCTCAAAGACCTTAAAGGACAAGGGCCACAGCGACATCAAGATATCTGTTTCATACGTAGTATTTAATTAGCTGCAGTGACATAACAAACCCAACTTGCTAAATAAGATTACACCATTTATTTTATCAAAGCTGTAATCTAACAACCTTTTCTTTTGGTAAATCAATTTGAAGGTATTGTGTTTTTTAACATCGAAGAAGATATTATAGAAACACAACGGTAAGTACTATGCTTTAGAGTTTAGACTACCGTTTGAACATCTTTCACCTGCATTTCATTTTCGTTAAACCATATTGCTTAGCCTATTTGACATATTCGAGACTGAACGTAAGTCTGCATCATTTGTTTCCATTCAAGTGAATGTTAGATATACGGTGTAGCTGATCAATGTCGGTATCAGTTATATATGATCAAGTCACAGAAATCCTCGTACACGAAAGCTATATGGTGTTTTTGTTGATCACTTTTCTTAGATAAATCATAAATGTTTTAAAAAACTTATTAGATGAAAAAATGGTGGATTTTGTTACAATATTATGACAATCATATAAATAAACCAAACACATCAAGTAAGCATATGTGGAAGCGTTATAACAAGATCATATAATATGTAATTAATTAATCAAATATAAATTAAACATACCTTTGTGATTATAGCCCGAACAAGAATAAATTGAATCTTCAATTCAAGAACCCTAATTAGGGTTTATGTGGATTATAGGAATTACCCCTTACCTCTTTTGTAATTCAATCCAAGAATCAAACAATAGTGTGTTTGAATCGTGTTCTTGTACACACGTACTAATTCAAGTAAAAGTTTATGCAAGTAATTAAAACACAAAACTTTTGAGCTTATGAAAATCGAATCCCTTAATTAAAGGGTTTTAATGATGGATCGATTTTGAGGACAAGAGAAGAGAAAGAAAATACCTATTATGCGTGTACAAGTTATGAGAAAACAATATCCCATGAGGTGTTTATATACTAGTGTTTACTTGGAGCTCAAGGTAAAGAGGAGGTGGAAACCCCCTTATGGCCGATCGGTTAGACATCCCTAAGGGATTCTAGAACTTTCTTGACTTTCCAATTATTCACAAGTATTACTTTCCTTTTCTTCGTCTAACGGTCGTTATCTTTTCCGTTAAATGTTAACGATCGTTAAGTGTTTATGTTTAATTAATAATTCATATAACATTTATATATAATTATTAATCTTTAACTTTCATACGTAAAGTGTGCAATCCCGTGATATCGAGTTCGATCCTAACACACATCTATTAATTTATGTTCATAAATCTAACAGCTCCCACTTGGACATATCTTAATAGTGTGATCACATCGGTTAGCGTCTTGCAACACGCCGATGCCTCTAGTACGATCTCGAGTAAGGCTCCTGGAAAAACCTTTTAATGATTTCTCATTATTATTATCCTTTTGTTTCTAATACCACGTTAATAAGGATATGTATTAAAGTCATTCCTTAATTAATCATTCTGTTTCTCGTTGTTTGTGATTGATTAAGATTACCAAATCTTCTGAACATATTCAGGGGAGATCTTGGGTGCGGCCACACATACATCTTACCAACCCTACGAGGGGCCCAGCAGTATTAAACTTTAAAAATAAATTTTAAGGAACAAATTCTATCTTGACTACAAGCAAAACCCATAAACTTTGTAACATTTCCGAAAACAACCCTTATGACTACCAGTTACGTATAGCGTTAAGTTGTTCCACAAAAATGTACTACATTCATGACACTTATCTTGCATCTCAAGTCTAAGGATAACTTCTCATGATTTACTTAATAACAAAATCCATAAAGTAACATCATGTAGTTAGGATAAGTCCTATATTCAGTATCATTGAATATCATCTGAAATGGCATGACTACGCATCAATATACTTTAAGTATATTATACCAACCTTCAGATTTGTCTCGATTTAATAATATTCTCATATTATTAACTGACAACGGACAATTTAGAATAACATATGGATTAAATATACAAATATAGGATACAATATATTATAAATTAAACATACCATGTATTTAAATTTATTATAATAATTGTTTAACAACCCTTATCCAAATACTAAATAGATCAATGCATGATAACTCTTGTTGATGAATTATGTCTCAAGTAATGACATTCATACTTTGTTGACAAAGCATAAATCATCAAACTTTGATATATTGGGATTTTAAGAATACTTACTTCAAGAATTCAACTATTGAAGTTCTTGTATGTGCATACTTAACTATTTTGATAATGCCACATAATATTTCATAAAATGTGTGACATCCTTAACTACCAATTTATGATAATCAAACTTTCAAACATTTTAAAGTTTAAAGTATTCTTATTCTCTTAATGTATAATGCAACTATGCTCTTATTAAGCACAACTAGTACATATAGCTAAGGATGGAATCCTTACCATGACTAGTATTGAGTGTCATCTCAATTTCATTAGCATCATTATATGCAACAACAATATGCTATTAAAACTTCCCGTAAACATTAATATCTATTGTGTAATATTTGATGCCCTTCAAACTTTCAAGTTTTTTGGTTATGACAATTTGCACAACAATTGACCAATTGTTTATTTATAGAATTTGGAAGCTGTTCCAGACTTAGGATGTGATTCTATAATCAAACATATTCTTTCAGAATATTACACAAGTTATCTAATAACTTTTAATTAGATATTAATATTACCAAATCATCTTGTAATCAAGCATGATACAACAAAACATGATGTTCATGAAAAATCTTTGAGTCATACTTAGATTTTATTCATGTCATTCATATCCATTTAGACTTTCTAAATAGTATATCATGTTATATTAGATTCATTTACCGTACATGTTTCAACAATAAACATTCATTCCAAGGTTGTATGTCTTATTTCCTAAATCTTACAAGTAAAGTTTCATTCCAAACTAAGAGTTAACTTTTAACTTATATGAAATGTTACTTTTATATGTTCTACAACATATATGATTTAAGAAATTAAACATAATACTCCCACTAGCTTTCAGGAATACTTAGAAATTATCTTATTTCAATTATAAATCAAAATATGGATTTAATAATTAAACATAAGAGTAATCTTCTAGATGCATGCATTTATCCATCCATAGATTATTGCACTTTGTACACTTCTAAAGATTTATTTGAATTCATAACCTCCTTTGATTACTTATCGTTCTCGCTCAAGTGATCACTCAAGAAAGAGTTTTGATATTCCATTGTCAATTTCATAAATATGACAATCATAATCTTTATATATATAATGTGTTTAGAAAAGAATATTCAATCACAGTTAATTGCTTAAGTGTGATTATTAATCTTGTCATAAGACATGCATTAAATACGTGCACAATATCGTCCATATGATTTCTATACAAAGATTTAAACCACAAGGGTTACCTTATCTTTGAAGAAACTCATCTTCATTTTCTAGTCTAACTATTAAGATAAACCAAGTTTCTAAAATTGATTATCTTTATGGACAGCATCTTAATCATTCATATCATGTATACTTTACCCAATTTCATATTTGGTAATGTATCATAATGATTATCAGGTTTACAATAATCCTGTAAATCATAGCCCTCAACATATTAATCAAATATCTGAAATATATTGCTATTCTATGAATGATAACTCCATCATCTTGAAATTTAACATTTAAATGTCAAACTTTATTATCATCTTGAGATTTAACATTTAAATGTCAAACTTCATCATGATAATTACTAGTGTATTTTAAAAGATTATGTATATTGTAATTTTATCTTTTAAAGATCAAAACTCCCACTTGCTTTTAGTAGTTTAAAGACTATCTTTAAATATTTAGCAAATAAAGCCACAATACAATGTTCTCTTTTGGGACATTACAAAACACAATGACAGTTCATGACTTTACTTTGCTAATAACATCTTCATAAGTAGTTAAACAAATTTAGAACTTCAATTTAAAACTTAATGTAATTCATCACATTCCATCATATGATAATGTCTTATTAATCTTCTATGTTGGAGTTTTATTTAGTATGTACAAGTCATACTCAATATTATAACCTTGATAACTTTTGGAAGAAAAGAAATCACAGTTATCTTTAATCAAACAATATAACAAGAGTTTGATTTTCCTAACTGAAGATACCATAAACATTTGGTATTTCATTAGTATTAATATTGTAAGACAATCTAACAATATTTAAGATAACCATATTCCTTTTGACTTGTCTATTTACCAACTAATTCATTTTAATGGTATAATAATTTTCAAGCCAATTACATGCTTTATAACACAAGTACTTTTTACAAAGTCACTTCATGTCCATGTCTTTACAAGAAAAAATAAACTGTTATAATCCACTATACGTTATAAGTCATTTAACAATTTAACGACTTCATGTATATGTCTTAATTAAAACACATAACAAGATAACGTCTTACTTTATTATAAGTCTTGTAATAATTAAAAGACTTTATGTTTATAACTTTACAATAAAACATAAACATGTTTAACTAAAGTAATTATGAACACCATCTCTTGGTTTCAATAGCAATTTCAAGTTAATTTATTACTTCACAATAATGTAAATAACATTATTTCATTATTTATTTATGTCATTCCAAGAACACATAAATAATCAGATTGAAGCAGAATTAGATTACTTAATTAATTTATGTCATTCCATGAATTCATAAATATACTAATTAAAGTAGTCTTGATATCATATTGACACATGTTCTAATAGGTATCTAATTTAGAAACTGTAAATTCTCATAGTTCAATTACATCAGTTGATCTGCTAGTAATGAAAATATGAAATTCACCTTATTGTTGCAATCTAGCTAAGCTCTCACATAACATAAACTGTAACAACAAGTGTTTCTTGAATTAGATTAGTATAATTCATATTAGAACGTTATTCTCTTACCTTGCAGTCAAGAGAATCCATTAAATCATATCTTTATGAGTTGTTTCTTGCACACATTAAAGATAACATTTCTCCCACTTGTGCATGGAACAACCTCATATAGTTGATAAACAACACGCCATGCATTTGTTTATGTGATCAATATGATTGTGTCATAGATTTTAGCATAACAAGTAGATGTAGAACAACAATTTCTAGTAAGGAAACGTGTAAGACTATCCTTAAAAGTATGAGTGTCTACACTTGGAAAGTAATTATCTTTAGCTACCAAGATGTCAAAGCTTGTAACTCCCACTGAATTAAAGATCATTACAATAATTCCTTATTCAGTAATAAGTACACAATACTCCCACTGAATATGACAACATTGTAAATGTTTCATATCCAATGAAAGAAAATAGTGTGCTTTTAACTTTTCTACACCTTTGAATGTCCATACGTAACAATTACTTATGCACTAAAGTGTATTCTACTTTGTAAATGATGGACTATCCATCAAATGCGTTTAACTTGAAAAATTGGGCATGCAATTTCTTCCTTAATAGGTCTACCATCCTACAATGTATGTAGCACCTTTAAAATAGTCAAAACAACTAGTTTGTTTTTAAACATTTTGCGGTAATTAGTCTAGCTTCTAATTATAATAACTCATAAAATGTCATACATAATTTTCTGTTAACCAAATATCATATTTGTTACTAAGAATTTAATCACCGAATTAGGATGATGAAATCACTATGAAAAATATTCGCAATTTTCTTAACTATTAAAAAAATTTGCTATGAGTTATATTAGAATTTAGACATATCTAATATTCCTATTATCCTTTTTTCATTCATGAAAAGAAATAGGATTGTATCTCACTCTTCTTTCATAGAAAAGAGACTTCTTTTGTCTTTTAAGTAAATTATTCTTAATCAAACATTTGTTTGAAAACAGAACGGGATCAATTTACCAAAGCCCAAAGTGTATTTACGGTTTGAAAGTTGCATTAATACATTAAAATGAATTATCAAATTCAATTTTAGTATTTTCGATAATTAGGTCTTTAAGAAAATAAAATACCCATTGGTAAATATATTCATATAAACCATAGTATTTTCTTAAAGCTAGGATACAAATTGACATAGTACCATTACATCAGTTGATCTGCTAGTAATGATAGTATTCAACAAGGTAATTGTCGAACAATAATTGCCAATATCATATTGCAATTCCTAGATCATTATGGGATTTACATTCACAAAACCTTTTTGTAATGTTAGCATGTTTCATCCCCATCTAATGCCTTGAGTCCAAGCTCTCACTTCCTACTCAATTTAAGTCGTCTAACTTAAAAACTTCAAACTCATAAATCCATTACATCAGTTGATCTGCTAGCAATGAAATTATGAAATTTACCTCTCCATTGCAATCTAGCCAAGCTCTCACATGACGTAAACTAAAACTTCAAGTGTTCTTAATTAGATGACATTTGACTTAATTTTATAAGGGTATTAATTTTGACGTTTGATCAAAATAATGTATGAAGAAGCATGCATACAACTTCAAAACATTGGTTTTACAAAACAATTTTATTACCAATTTACTAAGAGTAAAATAGGAAAGTTTTGATTGAGGTATCGGGTTCACCAATTAAAGAATTACCAACAATTATCGTCCACTATATCGTATGATGAGGCGAAAAGTGTACCGCTTTTAAGGGGTCATTTAAGCCTGAATTCGATATTATTTGATCAAATATTGCCCTAAATCGTTCATTTTGTCATCTTAGGTACTTTTGAGGAAGAATCTGGAAAAGGAAGCATTTTGGACTTTTTGGAGCATAAAAGTGAAGAAAACGGCAAAGTCTCAAATTTTCTTGCTGGAACAGTACCTGACCGCGTCAAGGTTCTACAAGTGACGGCGTCAAGAGTTACAAAAGAGGTGGATATGGAACTTATAACATGATGGCCCAGAGAGTTTTCAAGCATATTGGCCTGACGGCGTCACCAAGGCCGTCAGGGTCCAAATACTAGTGACGGTCCAGAGTGATTTTCTACATGACGGCGTCACAAATGGATCTAGGCAATACGATTTTTATCATGGTGGCGAGTTGACGGCGTCACAAGTTAATACATGACACCGTCAAGATGTAAACTCTATATATAGTTTTTCAATTTTCATTCATTAGTGTGCGAATTTGAGGGAATAAACCCTAGGACGAATTTTATCAGCTTTTCAAGGGTTTCAACCCCTTGATTCTTCTATGTTCAATTGAAGATAAGTATTCATTCAAATCATTCAATATGTCTATGTGTTGTGTGATTATATCTTACGCTTGTCTTCTCTTTAACATGCTAGGCTAGGTCTTTATTGTGTTTGCTTAGATGTAGTGAAACCTAGATGTTGATTATGGGTTGATTGTTTGTTTATAATTGCTACGGATGATTGTATTCGATGTTAGGCTTAAGAAAACTGGCAGACTTCCATTGGTAACTTGCTTGAACGTCTTAAGAAACATGATCGGAGGTGTACTAAGATTTTTGGTTGTATTTAATGCGTAAGAGAATTCTAATGATCCCATGTTAGGAGCTTCTAATGGCTCGACATAGGAGTGAAGTAGGATCTTATAGAGTTAGGGAATATTGTACACGACCCTACGACTAGTATTAAGGAATATGACCCGTCATCCATGCAATTGTAACAAGCTAATCAACCTGTAAAAGATATCTAGGGAGTAATGAAATCTAAGTAAACACAACTTTCCTCATTATTGTTTCCACCACATTAGTATAATAGTTTCATTTTCATTTTTTGTTATTTTATTTTGATTGCATCTTTAGATTAATTGGGTTAGTTGGCTAGCAACTAATTCCGCCCACTCTTTCAAAACCCGAGATTTTAATTGCTTTCCATAAAATATAAAAATACAAAAAGAATCATCCCTCACCTCTAGACCTAGTATAGTAGGCTTTCTAATCCTAGCGACACTATTCCTGAGTTGAACGATCAATCCCCCGGTACTTGTCACTATACTATACTACAACGATCAGGTACACTGCCTGGTGGGGGTTTTAAGCTTCTCGAGATCCCTTGAGAGGTAAAACCTGTTGCGAGGGCGCAATTCCCACGTATCAAGTTTTTGGCGCCGCAGCCCGGGGAATAGTTATTGTCTAGGTTATGATTTCTTTTTATTAGGTCTACTTGCTAGATTCCTTTCTAGTAAGATTTTTATTTTTATTTTTAGGTTTTCTTTAGTCTATCTTATTTCTTCGTTTCTTTGTTCGTAACCTTTACCATCCGACATCATGGAAGGTGGTAACATCTTTGAACCCATCAACCCACTACAACAAAACCACCCACAAAACCAACCACCGCAAACCAACCTCCTAGGCCCCGAACTTTACGAGAGTATTCCCGTCCTAGCCACCAAGGCTATCGAAACACTATTGAGCTCACTCAAGGAGCCAATGTGTCCCCCTTGCGATCCGACACCATCCGGTTGGTGCAAAGTGGATGTGCATTCCATGGACTTTGTTCCGAAGATTCTAATCAAAATCTCAAGGATTTCCTTAAAATCGTAGATTCCATAGACCTTGATGTTGCAACTAGAGAGACGACCCGATTATGTCTAATCCAATTCTCTCTACGTGATCAAGCTAGTCAATGGCTTGAACGTTTACCCGCGGGATCCATCACCTCATGGGATGATCTCACCACTCGTTTCCTTGCTCAATTTTTCCCACTGGGGAGAACTACCAAGCTTAGAAATGATATCTTGATGTTCCAACAACGTCAAGGTGAAACTCTATATGAAGCATGGACTCGTTTCAAGGACTTACTCCAAAAAGTCCCTCATCATGGCATAGATCTTTGGCTCCAAGTCCAAATCTTCTATGACCATATCGATCTCTTCACAAGGCGAACCATTGACCAATCGGCCGGTGGCAAGCTACGTGATCTAAGTGCGGAAGAATCATGGGAACTTATAGAAGATCTTGCTCTCTATGACAACGAAAGTTGGAAGGATCCCCGTGATTTTAACAAAACGGTCAAGGCAATATCTTTGCCTTCGAACA
The DNA here is from genome assembly GCA_030686995.1 of Artemisia argyi. Classification (NCBI taxonomy): domain Eukaryota; kingdom Viridiplantae; phylum Streptophyta; class Magnoliopsida; order Asterales; family Asteraceae; genus Artemisia; species Artemisia argyi. Next base: position 12,483 of record JARVZY010003825.1, read on the forward strand.
ATTCTAGCACTCCCGACCGTAGGATCATGGAACTTGAGGACCAAGTCAAGTTTCTCATGAAATCCTACGAAGCTCCTAAGCCTTCAAGCCAAGTGAACAAAATCACTTCTTCATGCGAATTATGTAGTGGTCCCCATGACACTCGTGATTGCATGGAACTCCCCGGACAAGCTTTTGCGGATTACGCATCCTCGCGTACCGACGAAGCGGGAGACAAGTGGTACACTTTCAAACCCGAGCCAAACCCTTACGGTGACTCCTACAACCCTTCATGGAAAAATCACCCGAACCTTAGGTGGAAACAAAACCAAAACATGCCCCAAAACAATTATTCCAATCCACCTAATCGTTACCAACCAAACGGTCCACCCTCTAACCGTACTTTCAACAACAATCCTTCCAATAACTATGGTAGTACCAATAATCTTGAAGGATTGATGTCCAAGTTCATGGCATCTCAAGAAGCACGCATAGCTAAGTTTGAAACCGAATTCAATCAACAACAAACGGAGATGACTAATAAGATTGACAACTTGTTGAAAGCCCTCAACAACCAAGTGCTAACTATACCTAGGAAGGACACTAGGGACACTAATAGCGGAATCCAAATTAAGGACCCCTCGACATCCAAACACGTCCACTTTGTCAACGTTGTCACCATTAAGCCAATAGATAAGAATATAGAAGAAAGTGACAAGGATGAAGTTGGAATAGAAACCGGGACTAAGGATGAGATTAAGGAAGTTGAGGATATTAAGGAAGAAAAGCTAGAGGAAGTAGAAAACGTAGAGGAATAATTTGATAAGTTACCCACCAAGGAAGAACGGGAATATCATAAGGATCTATTCGATGACCCCGAGACACCTTACGTCCTTGGTTCACCACTCATCAAAACAGGTGATCCCTCTAACATCAACATACCATGTAACATTGGGAATATGCATGTGTGGAAAGCTTACATCGATCTTAGGTCTCATATAAACATCATGACTAGGACCTATTATAATTGGGTAATGAAGAAGCAACTTGAGTATAGGATGATGCCTAACACGAATTAGATGAGCAACTTTGTAGGAAGAGTGAAAGGATTACATGTCTTTGTAGGAAACTTCACTTATGTTACCGACTTTGTAATTGTTGAGGATATTCGTCCGGTAATATATGGTTGCCTAAGTCAAGTAGTGTTCGGAAAACCGTTTGTCGAGGCCTCTTAGATGAGTTATAACCCTTCCCTAGGGATAGTTAGATTCAAGGACGAGAACGATGAGATTGCTTACCAAATGCCCTATAAGATTGAATAATACCGTCTTCTATCAAACCTAGAAAAGGAACACAAGCAAGCGGTTTACTGTAGGAATGATGAGGATAGACGTAGAGGAGTAGATTATGTCATGAGTAGAATACTCAGTTTATATAAGGAATGTTTGCAACTAGGTCCGGAATACAAAACTAAGATTGGAGATGACCTAGAGAATGTGACCAATGATGAGGTCACGCGATAGCCCATGACCTTGAGTCTAGTTACAAGACTCGTAAATAAAGAAAAGCGCTTCTTGGGAGGCAACCCATGTTTTGTGTGTTTTTATTTGTTTGATTTTTATTTGTTTGATGTTATTTGTTTCCGCATGCATGTTTTATTTTTATTGGTAGATCATGTTTCAAACTAAAATTGTGAAAATGCTTTATTTTGTTGTTTAACTTCGTCTTAACTTCATATAAAGGTATTTTGCAAAAGCTAAGTGTAAGGGGAAACCCCAAATTTGTTTCTAAGAACGGAAATGATCTTGATTCGCCACAATATTAAATGAACATGTATAGTAGTATTTGTTAGATTCAAATGCTTGTATCGAGTCATAATGATGTTTTGCAGGATTTTCCAGGAAGTAGGACATAAGTTTTTCCAGAAACTTAACATAAAGATTTATGCAAGTCACTTCTGACGGCGTCAGGATTTAACACCTGACGGCGTCACGTGTAAAATTCTGGAAATTTTGCGAGTTTTGTTTTTATAACGGAGGTTTAAAAGTTTTTGTTAATTCTTTAGTTTTATAAACTCCAGGAAATCTGCAAACATTCATTCCACAAGCATTATATCTTAAATTGCTTTCTAGGATTTGTTGGTATATATAGATTGCCGCCGATTTTACGCGAGGTTGCCTTGATTGTTTTCCCAGGTTTAACAGGTTATATATGACAAGAAGATGATTTATATTTCTGGAAGGGAAGCTTTGAATGTTCATTTTCTTGGAGGAAGATCTAACCTTGTTAACACACTATCCACACCGAACGAATCAGGGGAGTATTTGTTTTCGTTCTTTTACCTATTTTACTTTTACATCCTTTAATTGAACATTGGGGACAATGTTCATCCTAAGTGTAAGGGGAGGGTAAATGATGATACCTTATAGGATACTATTGCACTTGAGTTTGTCTGTTTGATGGCAGGTGTGTAATAAAACTAAGAGAAATACTTGTTTGTGTAATTTTAGCGCCAAATTTAAAATTTTTTACAACATTTAGGAGTGAAACTTTAGCCTTAACAAGCGTCTCATGGATAGGAGTCGTATGACTAGCACAAAACCGTACAATTCAGAAAATTTTCCACCCAAATATGTGAGGTTCGCCTTTAGATTTGATAGGAAAAACAATCATTATTAGTGCTTATGAGTGTACCGGTAGCATTTAGATTCTAGAACTTGCGTTAGTGATGCATCCCGAGACCGCTAGTGAGACTACATTCGTGTAGTAGGATTTACTACATGATAAGAGGCATTAGGATCACCCTTGTGTTAAACTCGTATCATAATTACTTTACCATTTAAGTCATATTACTTGACTAGTAATGTCAATTAATTTTTCCCACACCTTAGTGTTGTACTTATTTTTAGTACACGAAACCCCTAGTACACCCCTCCGAGCCTATCTTTTCGTTTCTAACTTTAAGCATTTTACTTAAAGGAAGAATTTGTTACAACCCACCCAAATATGCAACCAAATCGCCTTAGCCTTCCGTGTATGCACTCATCTTTAGTGCATTATTGTTACATGTTTAAACCCTTAGTTAATTATCTAATTGATTACATGGTTGCTAAGTCGAGTCATATCTTGTACATATTGTCTTGGGACGATTGAGACTCATGGGTAAGGTACTTGTGTTATGGAGTAATGGGGAAGAACATCATATATTACCCTCATATGTGCGTTAATATTTAAAAGTACTCCAAGTGTTTTGATTATCTTGATTCGAGTCATTAGATTAGTTTATTGTAAAGTATGTAAAAATTCAAGTGTAAAGGGAATGTACATTCCCTATGATGTATTATTTTGGATGGTAGGGTAAGAGTGTATGCAAAAAAAAAAAAAAAAAAAAAAAAAAAAAATATATATCAAAAAATCAAAAAATCAAAAAATTAAGAAAAAGAAAAAAAATAGAAAAATGAAAAGAGAAAAAACATACGGACTACCATCCCATTTCATTCTATGTTTGTCTTATGTTTTTGTTATTTTTGATTTATTAGCTTAAGTCGAGTCGAGTCTTGGCTTAGCAACGCCATATTGTACATGTAATTAACCAAGATGATTAACTCGCCACCAGTAAATATTGCCTTTTTCCAACAAAACCGTCTTTTCCATATCCCTACACCTAACGTTATAACCCTTTAAAAGACCTCTTTGATAGTTTATCCTAGGTGCTTACGCCAAGTGGTGGAGGTTTGATCCTTTCCCAAGCCTATGGTAATCTATTTTGCTATGACAGGTAGTGAGAGATGTTTTCCATTTCCTTATTGTGATATATACTTTATTACACTCGAGAGATGTGAGTATCTAAACACTATTTGTGAGGTGCTAGTGTATGACCTCCGTGCTTATTTTTGGTTTTTAGTGGAACGATTATTTTTTGTAATTATCATATATACTAAAACCCACTTTGTTGGGCCGTTCAAAAACCCGTTACACACCCGTTTTCTTCACCTGGGTGTATACTAAAAAGGAGTCATGTTCCGTTCCCCGTTCCATTTTGTTCTACTATTCATTAGCGCACAGTGCTTCAAATAGTGCTTCTCGTTTCTCCGTTCCGTTATATAAAAAAAGGACGCACTCTCTTGAAACTTCCACACACGAGTATTATCTTCCTATCTCTAAAAAAAACACACGGCCCTCTCTCTAAAAACACACTGACCGATTATCCACACATCACTATCAAATCGAATACACAACCAAGATGCAGATACTTTGGCCCGTAGACGTGCATCTTCCAAGTAAGTTTTTATATTTTCCTAATGATTGTTAATTTTACGGTTGGTTCTGCCATTAGCCAGTCTTAGCCCTTAATAATTGGGGGTTTCTTTCATGTTTCAAGATTTAATTGCAGTTAATCAAGAGGCAAAAATTAGTTTTTTGCTCAACAAAATGAGAAACTAGGTGAGATACTTGAAATATATAATTGGTGTGAAAAAAAAACGCAAACATCAGTAATTTATTTAATTTTTATAAAAAAGTTTGTAATTTTATTTATGGGTTTTGTTTAATTACAGGTTCCAACTATTTTCAGTGAGATTCATGGATGACAAAGAAGGCTAGAGTAAAAAGATAATAAAAGGTTTGATTTACAATTTTTTTTTTAAATAAAAAGTTTGTACTGTTATTTATGGAACACACTTTAGGTGTAGTTTGGTGTCACTCTTAGTCAAAGGAGAAGAAGAAACCGAAATTGTTGTTTTTTTTTTCTTTTTAAATATATTTTAGTGGTTTTTATAAAGTTTATGTATTTTTAGTTCCTAAGTTATTGAAATTCTGTGAAGATTATAAGTTGTGCATAAGCTGGATGGTGTGGTCAGAAGTGATATAAGTATTCGTAAGGAGTTTGTAAGTGGATTTGGATATTTGGAATTAGGAGTTTGTTTGTTTTTGTTTTTTTTTTTTTTTTTTTTTTTTTTGGTTTCCAAATTATTAAATTTGGATTTGGAATTAGGGGTTGGTTATAATATGTGAGTTTTGTTGGAATTAGGGGTTGATTATAATACGTTTGTAAGTGGCTGTTTGGCACATGTTTGGGTGGGTTTGCGCAAGGATGCTGCTGCTTGCGCCGTGTCGACCAGTGTCACTAAGTTTGCAGCTGTACGACAACCTGTTTTGGAATTAACGATCTTTACACTTCTATTTTTTTGATGATGTAGTTAGGATTGTTCTTTGGAAGTTACTTATAAGTTGCTTTGGGATTAAAGGTCTCTGTAGTTGCATTCTTTTTATGATGTAGGTTATGTTTCCAACAATGCTGATTCACGGATTCGTGATACCAAAACACCCAATAATCCAGAAACCAAAAACTTAACTTTCACCTCTGGGAGACAAACCATAGCTAGACAAAGGTTACTCAACATTGTCCCCAATCTGTACCTGTATTTTGATAATTCCGATGTTAATGGTTATGCGATAGACAGTAACCATCTTCAATGTTACCTATTTGTTAACGTTAGTTATCATGAGGTTGTTAATTCTTACAATATATTTGTATTTTAATGTATGTGTTTACTGATGCTTTTATGCACCTGCAGGGTTGCCACCAGAGAATGGAGCTTCTAACCAGAGTCACACTTTTATGCATTCAGCTTCACCCTTTAGCCATACCAGTGCTCAAGGTGTATGTCCGTCTCGCCGCACAGATAAAGGTTTATATGTTCTTTATGTTTCCGACTATTATTTTATATATACACATTATTAGTTATTACGGATGTATTTTCTTACCTTTTTTTAGCTCTCTTTTGCTGCTGTCTTACACGTTCTTCCTTCTGGCTAAATTGTCTGTAGCCATCTTTAACGATTCAGCCTGCTTGCGGGACAAGCGAGTTCTTGAGCCACAGTTGCCTGCACCCCGGTCATTTGGTCATGTTGCTGAACGGAATGTTCGGCCCCGTGTCGCTACAATGACCAGTCAGCTCAGCGCCAACAAACATCTACTTGCTCAGTCGAAGCACGATCTAATTCAGTTGTGAATAATGGTATGCGGCCTAAATTTTTTTGTTTCTACTTTACAATTTATGTAGGTGCTAATTTTGTACCTTTTTCTGACGAACAAACTTTCTTACATTGTCTTTTTGCTATAACCAGCTGTTGCAAGTACCAGTTTTCCAGTTCTTTCGGGTCAAAAAAGGAAACCACAACAGTTATTGTCAGGGTCGTCTTCGCACACTCAGTCCACCAAGCAGAATATCCATCCACGGGTTGCCAAGTAAATAAGCAGCAATTGTAGATGATGAATCTGTGAGGCTTAAAAGTTAATAGCAATAGATAACAACGAATTTGATAGTGGGGTTCTTAACAATGAATGTGATATTGCTTAGTAGGAGGGCTTATTTTGGATTTGGGTAACAAGCCTAAATTTCGAATTGCAGGCCTTATTGATGAAAGGTTCATATGTGACGTTTTATTTGCTTTAGTAACATCATAATTTCATGGTGATTTATACTACCTTATTTGTTGTTAACTTTATAGCAGAAATGTTGATATTAGGTGGAAAATAACGGCTGTTGTGTCACTTACCTAAGAAGGAAAAACCAAATCTGTATATAGACTAAGAAAAATGAATTTTAGAAGATTATATGGAAGCAAGTTCAACAAAAAATATAATTGTAAAAAAGGATTGGATACTTTTCTAAGCATGGGAAATTGCTGATGCTTATTATTATTTGATTTGTAGGCTTTGGATAGTTTCCAATTCGAGCGTGCAGCTTCCAGAAAGTTGCTTACGGTGGTATAAATGGAACGTGCTACAAAGCTACAACAACCAGGAAGTCGCGCAGTGACAGAGTAATTAATAAACATGTAGTAATATATACACTTGATCATGTTTGCTGTTTTTTTGTTAACATATTTTCCTTCGCGATTAGGTTATGCTCGATGACATCTAAGAAGCTAATAAACACAAAAGCAGGGGAGATAGAGGCTATCAATAATAAGTGGGGTGCAGAGTGTAATGTTCTGTAAGTACCTGTAGTTAACCAGTTAATGGATATCAAAATAATAGAAGGTGGTGATGAAATGGGAGGAGACAACGGTTAACAGTGAAATGGGAGGAGACGACGAAGATGGTGATGAATTTGATATTGAGATACTTAAAATTTTGGCTGCACGGGTTCGTGCAAGTTTAGTTATTTGGAAATTTAAGTTTTTTTTTTTTTTTTTTTTTTTTTTTTTTTTTTTTTTTTTTTTTTTTTTTAATGCTTCTATTATTTGCATATTTGCACATGCACTATGACTAGAACCAAATGTTACGACAGCTAATAAATACCTCACTTTTTTCCTTATTATTTTTGTAGTTAAATGGAATGATTATTGGCATTCGTTGATTCTGAGGGCAACCCTGTTTTACGTACGTTGACGCAGCCAAGAGAGCAGCCTATAAGGAGGGATAAAGTTATCTGTAACATCTGTATAGTTCAGGTATCTTTTTTTTTTCCTTAACAAGAAAGGTCTGCAACATTAGAAAAAAATTAAAAAGGTGTTTGGCGTTACCTATTTTAGGCTACAACTTTCAGGTGTTTGTGTAAAATTGCTACACTACATATTCTTTTAGAAAATTATAACTAAGGGAACATGTATGCTTACCTCTATGTATGTGTGTCTCTGGTGATCACGCCTGCATTATGGAATTGTTATCGATAGTTTTTTGTTATTATAATGGCAATGTGTGTATGATGATCTACCTTCAAACAGCAAAGAGTAGTTTAGTTTTAAGGTATACATGTAAAGCTTTTGACTGTTTTAACCGGGAGCAAGTTCTTGGATACCATTCTGGCTGAATTTGGTTTGCCATTTTATATGGTGCATTTTCACAACCTTCTAATACCATGTTCATGCTTTTGCAGATTTACTTTTACTTTGGTAGCACAGATAAAGATATGATAATTGATTGTATGTGCTCACTTTTGTAGCAATCGGACCTTGCAATCACTTTTCAACGTATTTTGAAAGCATGTTAAAATTTGAAGCATGTCCATAGGTCTTCCAATACTACTATTGGATTTTTATTCCAATAGTACAGGCACATGCTGCACAATGACGAAACATGTCCATAGGTCTTCACTTGCGCAACACTTCTTCCCCCTGTTTGCCGAAACATATCAACTGATGATTTGCAATTATAGAAGAAGATTACCAGGGTACTCACCAAAACTTGAGGTTTTCATCTGATTCATGTTTTCTGGGAGTCGTTTTGTAAGAAGCAAAACAGAGGATTGCGACTTTGTGAAGAGAAATTTGTATAAAATTTTAAGGTCGTATATCGAGTTGTGTCGGTTTACTTTACTAACATTGTAAATGCAGCTATGTGTAATCTTCTTACATGAATGTCTCAAACTTATTTTTGTCGTTTCATGGGTTCTTGTTTATTTGACTAAAAAAGAAAGGCCTTATGTCTTTTCTTTCGAAGCATACTAAGGTTTTATTGTTTGTTTTTAGTTTTACTGTAAAAGTGTTTGTAAGACCACTGAAAAGTGTTGGATGTATCATATGTCATTACAAACCTCATGTCTGTTTGTGAAATATAAAGCTTATGAGAACATAATAAGAGGCAACTAGAGGAAGTACTAACAAAAAATGAGTAGCTGTGTTTTAATTCTAACGGCCTTACAAAAATATATGGACAATCCGCGAATCATGTCAACCTTTTATAACTTATCTTCTATTGAATGTACAAATATACTATTGCAAAACACACCCGCAGCATCGTGCGGGCTTTCCCGCTCGTTACTTTTATATTAGTGTTAAATGACCCCTAACTTGTATTTTGATTAGAATAAAAGCGCATTTCCTTGAGGACAAGCAAATCTCAAGTGTAAGGGTATTTGATGAGGCGAAAAGTGTACCGCTTTTAAGGGGTCATTTAAGCCCGAATTCGATATTATTTGATTAATTATTGCCCTAAATCGTTCCTTTTGTCATTTTAAGTACTTTTGGAGAGAAATCTGGAAAAGGAAGCATTTTGGAGCATAAAAGTGAAGAAAACGGCAAAGTCTCAAATTTCCTTGCTGGAACAGTACCTGACGGCGTCAAGGTTCTACAAGTGACGGCGTCAAGAGTTACAAAAGAGGTGGATATGGAACTTATAACGTGATGGCCCAGAGAGTTTTCAAGCATATTGGCCTGACGGCGTCACCAAGGCCGTCAGGGTCCAAATACTAGTGACGGCCCAGAGTGATTTTCTACATGACGGTGTCACAAATGGATCTAGGCAATACGATATTTATCATGGCGGCGAGTTGACGGCGTAACAAATTAATACATGACGCCGTCAAGATGTAAACTCTATATATAGTTTTCCAATTTTCATTCATTAGTGTGCAACTTTGAGGGAATAAACCCTAGGACGAATTTTATCAGCTTTTCAAGGGTTTCAACCCCTTGATTCTTCCATGTTCAATTGAAGATAAGTATTCATTCAAATCATTAAATATGTCTATGTGTTGTGTGATTATATCTTACGCATGTCTTCTCTTTAACATGCTAGGCTAGATCTTTATTGTGTTTGCTTAGATATAGTGAAACCTAGATGTTGAGTATGGGTTGATTGTTTGTTTATAATTGTTACGGATGATTGTATTCGATGTTAGGCTTAAGAAAACTGGCAGACTTCCATTGGTAACTTGATTGAACGTCTTAAGAAACATGAACGGAGGTGTACTACGATTTTTGGTTGTATTTAATGCATAAGAGAATTCTAATGATCCCATGTTAGGAGCTTCTAACGGCTCGACATAGGAGTGAAGTAGGATCTTATAGAGTTAGGGAATATTGTACAAGGCCCTACGACTAGTATTAAGGAATATGACCCATCATCCATGCAATTGTAACAAGCTAATCAACCTGTAAAAGATATCTAGGGAGTAATGAAATCTAAGTAAACACAACTTTCCTCATTATTGTTTCCACCACATTAGTATATTAGTTTCATTTTCATTTTTTGTTATTTTATTTTGATTGCATCTTTAGATTAATTGGGTTAGTTGGCTAGCAACTAATTTCGCCAACTCCTTCAAAACCCGAGATTTTAATTGCTTTCCATAAAATATAAAAATACAAAAAGAATCATCCCTCACCTCTAGACCTAGTTTAGTAGGCTTTCTAATCCTAGCGACACTATTCCTGAGTTGAACGATCAATCCCCCGGTACTTGTCACTATACTATACTACAACAATCAGGTACACTGCCTGGTGGGGGTTGTAAGCTTCTCGAGATCCCTTGAGAGGTAAAACCTGTTGCGAGGCCGCAATTCCCACGTATCATCGTACTTTTGCATAAGCCCTAAAGCTTAGTGTTTCGGATAATCATTGTGGAATTGTGATCAATTCACCCTTAAGATGACAATGTACATGTAATGGTTGTTCGGTAAGTCTAATTTACACACAAACGAGCGTTAAGACAGAGTGTTGTCTCTTTAAGGCCACAATTTAATGTGAAACCAACCTTATACCCATCTTATAGTGTGTAAACTTCGGTCGAGCGTAGTTAACCATTAGGTACAAAAACATCAATCAATAAACCTTTGAAATTTTGACTCTTAAAACTAAAATAATTTCGCCATTTATTTAGTCCATATTATTTTTCTATTCAAAATTACCCTTTTTCGTTTATAAACATGTCTCACATAATAATAAACAAAAAACAAGTAATACATAATAAAAAATAAAACAACCAAATAAACATATACATAACATAACAATTAAATATGTATAAAAATGTAGCTACATGCAAATTTTATTCAATAATCCTATTAATAATCAATCTATGTGTATAATGCATTTATTCAATTAGGGCTTCTTCTTCAAAGGAAAAAGATCCACATACATCGATAAATCGATTGTGTAAGCCAAAACTAAACAAACACCACATAGCACGTAATTGATTACTTAATATTTGAGTCTTCCCCAATTCGACATCTATTAATAAATTTACATGTTTCGATATAACTTAATATTTAATATATACATATCCAATTTAAACCATTTAAATCAACACACAATAAAATCCATGCAAATATGCACTTTTCACGGATTATGCTTAACAATTAACATATTGCACCAAGAACGTTTACTAAAACGCATAAACAATTACATGACAATCCTAGGGTTTCTAATCATATTAAAAATCAAAACCAAAACCCTAAAAGTCTAATAGGTCAATCGACCCAAATAAAAAATTAGGGTTAGGAATATGAAAACCCTAAAAACATGTAATTAAACGAATCAAAATTTAATTTTTATGCGTTTCGATAATTAATTACACATTATAACGGCTCATGATACCACTGTTTGAATTACAATATCATGACAATCATATAAATAAACCAAACACATCAAGTAAGCATATGCGGAAGCGTTATAACAAGATCATATAATATGTAATTAATTAATCAAATATAAATAGTAAACATACCTTTGTGATTCTAGCCCGAACAAGAATCAATTGAATCTTCAATTCAAGAACCCTAATTAGGGTTTATGTGGATTATAGGAATTACCCCTTACCTCTTTTGTAATTCAATCCAAGAATCAAACAATAGTGTGTTTGAATCGTGTTCTTGTATACACGTACTAATTCAAGTAAAAGTTTATGCAAGTAATTAAAACACAACTTTTGAGCTTATGAAAATCGAATCCCTTAATTAAAGGGTTTTAATGATGGATCGATTTTGAGGACAAGAGAAGAGAAAGGAAACACCTATTATGTGTGTACAAGTTATGAGAAAATAATATCCCATGAGGTGTTTATATACTA
>JARVZY010003826.1:0-24265 GCA_030686995.1 Artemisia argyi
TTTAGTGGGTAAAAATTATATTTGATTGGTGGAGAGTAGTAAATTTTAACAACTTTATTAAATGTATGAAAATTGTAAAGAAGTACAAATGTAGGGCCTCACATGAAATAAGTGTCAACATTGGTTGAAATGAAATATAAATATTTTTACATATTTTCATAAACATATCATAGCAAATGTTTTAAAAGTTTAAAATATATATATATATATATATATATATATATATATATATATATATATATATATATATATATATATATATATATATATATATATATATATAAATCTTGCACATTTTTTATAAATCACTTGCATTAAAATTATTTAATCATCTTTTTGAGCTAAAAAACCTTTTCCTTTTTTATCTTTACTACTTATAAAAGAAAAATGGTCAAAGGGAAATGTGAAAAACTGAACTTTTGGTCAATCCTTATAATACCCTTCTAAAAGCTGTAAACGAGTTGTACCACACAATATCAATCTCCTCATTATCACTCTCTTTCTCTTTAACCACAACCATAACCCTCTCTCTTTCTCTTTAACCACACACGAAATATACTCTCATCTAAAACCATTGAAACGCCACCACCATCAAATCTCTCCACCACCCAACGTCACCAAAACCGAAACGGGTTTTCAAGGTTTGTAGTATTTTTTGAGTTTTTTTTATAGATCTATAAATAATAATCATGTTTTGAAGGTTTTCTTTTATAGATCTATAAATTTTATATAGAGATCATTCGCCGATGGCCGCCGTTTCGCCAGAAATACGTGTTGCCGCCGCTGAACTGTTGGTGTTGCCGGAATGTGTATCCTTTATTTTTAAAATTGTTAATATTTGGTATAAAGTTTATTGTGTAAATTACTAAATATTCTTATAAAGTTTATATTTTTAAAGTATTGAATGTTTTCTTATACATGTAAATAGATCTGAATTTTTTTGGGGGATTAACAATCCTAATCATGACACACAAGAACTGAGTTGTAAGTTTTTCGATCATATAATCTGTTTAATTTTTATAACTATTTGGATACGAATTGTAATTGTAGACTTATTTCATGTTACAAAACTCTTATGTTGTGTTTTGTGATTTTTTTTTAGAAAGGTTGTTGTGTTTTGTGATTATCTGGTCTAAGACACAGGCAATTTAAAAAGATTCATAAGGGGTTTTGGTAACTGGGTGCAAGATGTTTGATAGTAAAAAGTCTGTGAAGGGTACTAATATATATCTGTTATTAATATTTATTGTTTGAATTGTGTCAACTCATTTCCACCTTTTCGCAGGTTCTTGATCTCCATCAAAAAGTCCAGATCATTTTGAGTTTGTTTTCTATGGGTAAAGTTTTATGTGTTTTGAAATAAGCTAAAGCTTAAGTTGTTTTAGAAGGAGTTTGTGTTACCTTATTTATTGGATATGCGAGCTTATGTAGGATTGAAAAAGCTTATAAGCCTTTTCTGGGTTGTTTATGGCTTATTTAGTTTCACAAGTTCAACTTGATGGGCTAATGTGCTTGAAAAAGTGGCCTTATGAGCTTTTCAATACCCTGGTAAATAAGTTAACACAAACATCCTGTTAGTTCATCGAAAACCTCAAAACAGCTTATTGGTCAAAGGACATTGTTGATAAGCCGTATTTTGAAATTTAAATTATTGTGTGGTTCGGAAATGTTTATGTTTTGTTTTGGCCTGTATCGACTCGGGTTATGGCTGCAGCCAACGGGCTTGCCTTCTTTGTCTGGCCTGTTATGGGTTCACCCTTTCGATACTATTTGACCCATAAAACAAACAGGTATGTTATTCATTTGACTATTATTGCTATGGTGCAGGGAGCTACTGGACGTTGCTTTGTAATAAGAACGAGTAGATGGATAACAATATGTGGTCACGGTAGGTTGTTTCCCCGTGAGGTGTGCACAGGTGAGTCTACGAATTTTAATTTTTCTGTCGCCTGTGTTCTTTTTGTGATACTTTCCGGCCCTCAGGAGTAACATCGCATGTTTTGGCCCTTGCAGGGCTCGATGCAGTTACATTCTGAACAGAGCGGTTTTGTTTCACAAGTTATCAAGAGTTTACGGATAAGGTGATAGTTTTTTAAGGTCCAGCATTTATTGGCCGTTCAGCGTAGAATGGCTAGACTAAGTTTTTTAAGCATTGTGTAAGTTTGCAATAATTCTTAATTAGTTGTATGGGGTTAGTAAACATTACTTCAAAACTAAAAACGGAGTTATGATTTATAATAGCTTGATTTCGTGGCTTAAATTGACCCGAAACGTTTCATAAAGCATCTTGTGCCAATGACAACAACTTTTACAAATGAAGGTCTGAATGCTAATAGTCTGCAACCTTTCAATGACTACAACTTTAGGATTTTAATGATCCGAATATACGTATTCCTTATTCCTACTGAGCACAATGGCTGGTGGATTGGGAATCAATCTCACATCAGTCAATACCTACATTTTTATACGATAGTGATTGAGTAATACCTTTCTCATTTGAACTTAATTGTTGTCATTTGATAATCTTTTTTGTTTTAACAACTTAAATGCATTTGGACTACAGAATCGTCAAATGGATTTACAAGTAATGGATAGATGTCACAGAATCGGGCAGACAAAACCAGTTCATGTGTATAGGCTTGCAACTGCACAATCTGTTGAGGTATTTCATACATTTGATCTTCCTTCTATATTTGTTTTTGAAATATTCAAAATTGATGTTGAATAAAATCTTATAGGGCCGATTTCTGAAATGAGCTTTAGTAAGCTGAGGCTTGAGGATGTGGTGATTGCTGAAGGTCAACTTCAACAGGAAATACAAAAGACAGACAACGGAGTCTTGGAGGTAAGGCTTGAACAGGGAGTTTGGATAGATGATTAATGGGTCAGAGATGATTCACTCACATAATGGAATACAATTACCAATTACTTTTAAATCCTCTCATAGCAGTGATCGTCGCCACTACAGGCTTCACCGTATGTCGTCGTCATCTGGTGGCTGTGGGTAAGGCACCATAGCCTTAGGGAACCATTAGGATTTTTTTCCAAATTTTGTACATTCGCTTTGCTTACCAGTGCATAGTCTTGGGGATTTTAAAGTGTTTCGAGATGGAGTGAGTTTGGTAAACCGTAGGATATATATGATTACACAGATTAATGTTTTTACACTAATAAGCTAGCTTATTCTATTCAAGCAGTACATGTGTGGTTTTATGCAATATGGAATACATTTAAGAGGACTTTTAACCCGTTTGCATATTTTTCAAACAAATCGTTTACATTACGCATTTGACCCTTTAGATATAACATATGATCCAAATCAACCCGTTTGCATACCCCTACTGCCCACGTATGTTTTGTCATGATTAATGTGCGACTCTCTTTTTCTGTAGAATATTAGGGGTTTCGTGTTTTTTATACAATTTGTAATTTGTATGTTATATCAGGTATCTTTTCTACAAACTGAACCATTATGTCTCTTTTATACAAACTACATGGTATTAGTTTTTCTTTTTTTAACAAATTGTATCATTTATAAGTATTGTATAGGATTATGTGATACATATTGATCAAAACCAGCATAAGACACACACCAAATCATTTGTTTTGTCTCTTTTATAAAAACTGAACCACCTACGTTCTTTGGCCTATATGTCACATTATATTGAAATTTATATATTAATAAATTTTTAATAGAGCGAATATATATTCATGTCCTATTATGCCATTCTATATTTTTCAAAACATTAGCACTTTAACCTGTTAAAACATTTGCATTTTGACCCGTTAAAACATTCCTTCATGCTATAATGATATCAAGAAGGTGATTGTTGTAGATGGACAGAGTGTTAGAATAGTCATGGCGTAAGTCTAAGTTTACTTAAAGGAGGGCTGAGTTTTTTTAGTGAGTTTATAGATAGGGGCTGGTGAAGCCGAGGACCATGCTTCCTATCATTATTGCATACGACCGAGTGAACATCTTGGAGACCTGGTAATGTACATGTTTATAAATACTGAGCAAAGTAGCTTATGAGACACATTTTAGATGCTAAATACGTAGTTTGTGTTTATCGAACAACCTGTTAGGATAAAAGGTACATATTTATGGCTTCTGGATATTTTGCTAGGATTCTATGTTGCGGGATATAATTTCTTAGCTATATTGTCATTGGGACGCCGTACACTAAATTTATTCACATGGCTTTATATATAGATAAACTGATGGATAATGGAAAACCAAAACTTATATGTTATCTGTAATTTTTTGCCATCACAAACAAGCCTTGCGGTATTAAGTTATTCAATTAATGTAAAAACTTGTCTTTTAATTTTGATGTGCCTAAAAGTTCGATAGCTGTGCAGGTTGTGAATTATCTACTACGAGGGTGGATAAAGAACCTAGAATCACAAGGTTTTGTTGCGTTACCCTTGCTCGATGATGAAAGTGGTCGGTGTGATGTTGCAAAGGATTTGAAATTCGTGTGAGGCAAGAACAAAAAGATTGGTCAGGATAGTATTTCACCGGGTCAGAGTCGGCAATTTGGAGCAGTTTGAGTTAATTTTTCAGCAACCAATTAGAAAATCTCATCATAAAGTTCAGGTGATGGAGATAATCTAGCACATTTGCATAATGCTAAATACTTGAATGTTTAGAGTGTAGTGGTATTCATATTTTAGATGTACGTAGATGAAACTAATGCCATACATAAACCTTTTTCGGATCCCATCTTATGTTACTAATTTCTTTGCATGTTATAACCGTTTGCAATCATATTTTGATCTTGGGCAAATGCTATAAAAAAGCATCGTACTTGTCCTAAAATACACTTTTAAGTATCGAACAAATTTTTTTCCTCATATAAGTAATGAACTTTCATTTTTTGCCTCTTTGAGGCACTTTGTGACGTTTTTGCCCCTCAAATTATTAAAAATCCAGGGGCAAAAATGTTACAAAGTGCCTCAAAGAGGCCAAAAAATTAAAGTTCAGTACCCATATGATGAAAAAAATTTGTTCAATACCCAAAAGTGATTTTCTTGGCAAGTATAATGCTTTAATATGGTATTTGCCCTTTGATCTTTTCACGTTCTATTTTGCACGTTACACGAAACACTTACTACAATACCTCTTATCGTTAATTGTCTGCCGCTAGGAATTTCCGTTGCTATGCACGGGTACTCGCCTAGTATATAAACTAAAAGTAAATAATTAAGATTCATCTTAAGCTTTCAACTAACTTTTAGTTGTTTCCTATTAATCAAAAAACATTGATATTAAATCTACTATCAGTTAAAAAAAAATACAAAAAAAAAAATACAAAAAAAAAAAAAAAAAACAAAAAAACTTAGGCTAGAAGAACAAGCGTCTAAGGTTGACCCAAAGTGAACTAAACTCAAATTTCTGATGAAAAAGTTTAAGTTTTTATTAAAAGGGGTATGTTTTAATGATCCATATTATGTTAAAAAGTTCTATGCAAATAAATATGAATTTCAAATCTTGATCACGACTTTTCAAATTGATTTTTGATACATAAGCTATGAGGTACATAGTTGACTTTCAAAATGGAGACCTTAAACATCCATCAATATAATAAACTCTTATGTTTTATAAGCTTAAAATGACATATTACATTATAAATTCTAGTAGGCATAGGTTTCATTTAGATAGAAAAGTTTATAGTACAAGTAACTTGTTAACTAAGTTTAAAGTCAATTTTCGGCTACCATGTAAATGAGTTAACCGTAAACTTTAGTTATGTTAAAACGTGATTGGTGGTCAAAGAGTCGGTTCCTTTCAATTTGTATCACACGAAGATGCCAAAATATGAGAAAGGTTGCTTGCTTTGAATTTAGATTGAGAAAATAATTAAGAGGTTTTAATGGTCGACAAGGCACGCAATGCCAACGATGCCATTATTTTGTTCGTATCTTAATACCTTAGTCTTACGTAAATGCATAATTAGTAGTAACACTTAAATCATGATTCTAAATTTTTGAACTTCAACTTGTATTTATTTAAAGTGACAAATCTTTTGACGATACTCACCAACCGGTCTTACAGCCAACATGAGAGAGGTGAATCGTGTAATATTATAATTAAAGGACACCGGCCATTATACTTAGAATAAATTTTATTCATAATAATTTTCAACACACCATTTTATTTTCACTTTTCAGTTGTAATAATCACCACCAACCAAACACATAAAAATAACTCACTTTATACAAGCATACCTCATAATATATCTCTTACACAGTCACAAACACCCAAAAAATATAATTAAAAAATAATAATAAAAAAAAATAAAAAATAAATAAAAAGGACCGCACCCCTTTTCCTTTGTTTTTCGTTAGGTGGAGTGCTTCATCGAACACCCCCACTTTCTACACCTTCACTCGCCAACCCTGTAGCCCCGTCATAGCTTCACACCCCCCTTTACATCACCTTTGCCTCACCCATAACACCAGGTCTTATCTTAGGCATAAAAGTGCCTAAGAGAGCCATGAATCCTTTTAATATCCGACAAGTTTTTCATAGTAAGCACGGATAGTAATTTCGATTTCTTGAATTTATCCATGTCGTCATCTTCATGGTATCTAACTTCTTTTGTATCGGGCTGCTTATTTTCGTATGTTATTGATGTCATTCACTAATTATCTTTTGACATGTTAATCAACTTGAAGATGTTTTCTTAGTGGCATTGAGTCAAATACTTATTAATAGGTTGTTTAACTAAGCTTTTGGTTTAGATATTCATTTATTGGTTTTCTAACTGCTCGAATGTAGACATCTAAAAGTTTAACTTATTTAAATTAGATTGTTTCATGGAAAATACAATGTTATTTATTTATTTATTTATTTGAAATATGCATTTGTATATTGATATGTTGTTCAAATAGCTTTTTAATATAAAATACTCGTCAGATTAGTTGTGACACTTGTATATTGACATGTTGGTTAGCTTTTTAATATAAGAGTAGTGGGTGCATAAGAGTGGTGGGTGCAGTTGCATCGTATAAGTTTTATAAGCGTGCCACATCACTATATATAATATACAATTCTCATAAAATAAATACTCTCCTCGATAATATTTTTATAACATACTATCAAAAATACGCCACTTAAAAAAAATAAAATTAAAAAACAAAAAAACTAACTCCATAGCTCTTGCCAACCCAATGGCTATTTCCCTATAACACCAAACCACGGTGGAGTATAACATGTTATAGTGGTGTCATAGGTCATCAAAAACGCTTATGACGTGTGATTGGGGCACTGCACCGAAGGCTACTGATTTTTTTTTAACCATTAAATTATTTTGCTTGAGAATTCACAAACTATTATTCCATTTGACAGTTGACATATTAGTTAGCTTTTAATATAAGTTGGTAAGCAGTTGTTTTAAAAGACAAAGCTGTATAAAATTCAAAACAACTTTGTTTCTAACATGATCGTTTCATTTGTTCATAAACAAAGACAAAATAAACTTAGTCGTGCAGAAAATGTAGATTCATATGAGTGTTTGGTGGCGAAATTTGTATAAGATAAATTAGTAGCCCTGGTGGCAGGAAGCAAGAAAATTCGAAACAGAAAAGGTTAACAAGGACATGTTGTAAGTTGGAATTTTCTATTTGAACACATTCACACAATATTCACACTTTTTCCATTTGAGTTTGCAAAGCAAAACATAGTTGACTTTTTCAATTTCATAAATTTTATTTTTCTTACTTAAAGTGCCCAATATTTGATAAATTTGCGTTTTATGTCAATTCTGTTAATAATTCAAATTTTTTTCTTATACCAAACAATTTTTTTGTCACATTATAATTGAATGGTTGGCGAAGTTGAATTATTGATAACCAATAAAAATAAGAATGTACTCGTGCCGTATATGCTTAACATTTTCCACCATATTTTTTAGCTCTATATTCAAATATAGCAAGATGTAAAATGACTTACGAATTACAAATAATTAGGTGTTTTCATTCCGCTACAAACCGCAGGTTAAACCTCCTCGTTAGTGATATTGGCACCTTATAAAAACTAGGCAAGTATCCTACATAATAACGATGGAAATTTAAAGTGGCATATAATTGTAATTGTGAATCGTGATTAAGTGTTTCATATGTGAAATATATTAATAATGTTTATTGAGTCCAACTTTCAACTTATAAGTAATCATGAAAGGTAAAAATAAACATTTGTAAAGTACTCCGTATAATATTATAACTAAAGTATAAGAGGCGTGTGGCTTAGGAACAGTGCTCGGCTTAGCTCGGCTTAGGAACAGTAGGAGAAAAGTTGGGCCAGCCCGATGTCTTTTAACTGAGCCCATGCCAGCCCGATGTCTTTTAACTATTTCCAGGTCTCCTTTTTATCTGCATCTGCATTTCTTAGTGCCATGTCCAGTTTGCATCGCTTAACAAACACAACATATACCAACTTTTGTATTGAAAAATCTCGCGGCAACGCGCGGGTTTAAGACCTCGTTAAAATGAACAGAAGTATGAGTTGGTTAGTAATTTTACAGTTCTCACTTTGATAGTTTTTTTAACCAAATGTAATTTCTGTTTATATATAGTAGAGATAGAATAATGTCCTTCATACCTCACTCTGACAATATTATGTATTGTTGTTGTTTTTGTATAGAGATAAAACACACCCTATATATAATAGAGATAGAGATAAATCAGTATATTTTCATTGTCCGTATTATTTATTTAGTGAATGTTAGTTATATAACGTATTTGCTTGAGTTTGTAATATCACATACGTAAACAACAGAAAGGAAACAATACGATCATCATGTGTAGCTAGGAATGGAAACGTGGTTTGGTGTATGATTTGAACGTAGTATCAAATTTCCCGAAAAGTATACGTGGAGATAGATATATGCTTGGGTGCATTTGGGCAGTGTGTCCTTTTCTTTGCTAGTTCATATTAATATTCGAGATAGATTTCAAACGTTATGTCAATATCAAACTTATAATTTTGGTAGCTATTTTTTCATATATTATCCCTCAATATTAGCTTTGGATTGCTCATTAGAATGATTTATAAAGATGGAGTATTTGATGCTTTATGTAAAAAAAAGATGGCATTTGATTTATATTAAGGAATCACTATGAGAATAAGCTTACAAACCCATCACCAATAGAAGGTTTAGAAAATGCTTACTTGTATGGGTTTCATACTCATTCCCGATAACAAAACCCATAAACCAAACCACTTTATTAGGAGTGAAAGTCATTCCCTTATGTATATTGGTCAAATTTATAATTGATTATCGTTATCAGTTTAATGACGGTCCTGCTAATATAAAAACATAAATACTCGTACTAAAACTATTGAACACCACAGATTTGTTGTCAACCAAAACAAGCATGTGAATACGTTACTATCGCTTGAATTTATACTACTTATCATCATCCGTAACGTTATTGCTCGTATAAGTTATAATCGAATAACATTTGCTCGCCGGAAATTTAGTTACAAGGTACCCGCCGTGGCAGGATACCTTGCTAGTAACCATGATATAACCTTTCAAGTTTCTATGAGATCAAATTTTACTGCCACCAAAAACGATCTGTCTGAAGACATCAATGATAGTTGAAGCAAATTCATGACATTTAAGAATTTTTGAAAGTATATCATTTGTACAAAGCATATGCGTGCCAATATATCAATGATTTCACACACACAAATGACACATCAAACACACCAACAAAACCAAAAACAAAGGTCAAGATTATAATGTCTTCCATCATTCCAACCTTATATCCCGCAAACTACTTCCAATCAATACCCACAACTTCCATAACCAAGACGCCTAAAGCTCGTCTTTTAAATTTCCATTCTCGTCAACACGAACATCTTCCACCCTATTAAGTGACACCAATTTCGCCAACGCCACCCTCACCATCTCAGACTCGGTGCCCCCAAACATAGCATTTGATATATCAACCACGCCCGGGTTTTGTGCATTAAAGAATGAGTAAATAAGTGCATCATCAAAACCGGAATTCAAGCAATAATGCAACAACCCTTTCGGGAAAACAAACACGTCCCCTTCCCTTAAAACACTCTGAAACAGTTTGCTATTCGTGTCGATAAACCCAGCAATCACAACACCTTTTGCTACAAAGATCATTTCGGTTGATCTTGGGTGAGTGTGAGGCATCACTAGCCCATCAACTTCTAAATCGGTTCTAGCATTTGACAATCCTAAGGTGTTAAGGCCCGGGAATTCAGCAGCAGTGACTAAAGTGACAGAAGAGCGTAAGAAGGCGTCGGTTTCACCTTTTCGGCTTAGCAATAAGTTCTTGAAGTCAGAGGTTGAGATATTTGAAGGGTTTTTGCAAGGGAAGCCATTAACAAACATGGAGTGATCAGGGGAAGTGTACGTTGGACAGATGTCCTGAAGGTTATCGCCATTTGCAGGTAAACTATAGAAGTAAATGAACGATACAATGGTAATGACAAAGATAATATTTGGGCTCGACATTGTTTGTGTCAGTGGAGTTTGGCAGATTCTACTTTTAGTGTATGAGATGGAGTACTTATATATAGGGCTGAGCAAACGGACCGGCCGGACCGGACCGACCGACAAAACCGACCGGACCGAGACCGACCGGACCGGACCGACCACATTCGGTCCGGTCCTCGGTCTAAGCTTTTTGCCAAATTCGGTCTCGGTCCGGTCGGTCCGGTCCGGTCCGGTCCGGACCGACCAAAAACCCGAAAAAACTTGCCTAATTGGACCGGACCGACCGAAGACCGACCGGACCGAGACCGGACCGAGACCGGACCGACCATATTCGGTCCGGTCTCGGTCTATGGTTTTCCGGTTCTCGGTCTTCGGTCCGGTCCGGTCTTGGCCGGTCCGGTCCGGTTTCCGACCGATGATCACCCCTACTTATATATGTATAATGTTGCATCTAAGGGAAGAAACACTTTAGACTTGGAGTTTGCTTCACTGCTAGTCTTCAGGTTTGATTAAGTTGCAAGAATGTGTTTAGCCATCAAGAAAGTTATGATGTTTTTAACCTAATTAATGGGCTCCATGCACTAAGATCTTTACAGCAAATTATGTCCGAGTAAGAAGGTGTTTGGATTAATGTTTTCAAACTAATAATTCCGCAAAAATTAGTCACCAAAGTTTAGATAAACTGATTATTTTGGAACGACTAGTTTCATGCTCGCTGTGCAAAAAATGGCTATCAGATAATAACATTTTTTAACCTACTTGAACTCTCATCTAAGAATACTGTCACTTTTTATGAAATTATCTATCAAAATTATTACTAAATAATCAGAATTCGTCAACCACAACACCCAAAGTATCTTACTATTCCAACTTTAAACATCAAACATATCTCCTAAAAGAGATTGGTTATAGCACTATGATTACGAATCACTTCAAAAGACATATCGAAAACCCCTTGGTTGATATTTATTAGGAAAACTAAAAAATACATAAATGTGTATAAGTGGTCATACTGATCTCAGCATGGGGCACCTTACAATTTCTAGAGGTTGCGGACATAATTCCTCTTGACCCACTAGGTGGGCCGCTATATATAGATAAATTGATAAAAGTTATTAACAGCAATGATGTTGCTTGTATTATAAGCTTTTGCTCAACTTTCAAGCAAAGGATGACTAAAAATAGCAAGTGACGGATAAAATATATCAGCCAAAATCCAGTAAAGGCTAATATTTTTTTTTTTTTGAATGAAAAAGTACCTTGACTTAACAAATTATGAAGAAGAATCAACAATGATGAAACATAGTTTTAAAGTTCAAGCTGACCATTTGTAGCAGTATGATCCGTTGTCTCGAGTATGTCAGAAATGAACTTTATCAAGGAGCAAAGCCCGCCCAAAAAGTTGTGATCAATAACACCTTTACCTTCTGTGACATGTGCGAAATCAATAAGTTTTACTTCAGCATTTGAAATAGCACCATTTAACACCAACCCCTTTTCAAACATGAAAAGAACCGAACAAGCATTAAAGTGGTAAATAGTTTGATCTTCAAACCATGCCTTCAGTTCCAACAATTGAGCTAAAATCCCATTAGTCCCACCATAAACGGAAGATGCTAAAGAACAATCCGGAGCTGTGTCCAACTTTTCAGATGGATTAGAAGAAACAAATTTCCTTAAAATCACTCTAACATCATCAGGACCAGTTTTACGTATAAAATCTCTGTTAGGCTTATAAAACCCTGATTCATCATTGATAAACACTTGTAGACCTGATAACCTAAATCCCAATGGAACGCTTGTGCTTTCTCTGTCCTTTTTCATGCATTTTGCAATGTATTCTTCAGAAGCTTCCGGACCCCATGTTCTGGAACCGATTTTGATGTCCATTATGGATGGATTCACACGGGTTGATGCAAGATCTTGCAACACAATGTGTGGGTGTTCTACGCCAGTGGACGCCTTCATGACTTTTGTGCCATAATAAGTAGGGAAGTATTTACGAATGTGTGTTGGAACTTTAGTACTGGAAGAGAATGATTCATAAAAGGCGGCTTCTTCAGCCCCTCGTTTACCGCTCTGTAAAGGCTTGTAAAACAGACCCGAATCATCAACAAGTGGGCCAAGCTTACCGGCACCAGCTTCGTGTCCGGCAACTTGATGATCTGGGATCTTAAGCATGTCTTACTCACGAGAACTGGAGATGGAAAATTAAGTTATTTATAAGCGTACGTGGATAGAAAGTTATATGCCAAATTGCATTTCAGAATATTGAAACAGTTGCAAGTTGCAATACCACTAAGGACTGTCTACACACAGAGAATGGGAACAGGGAACATATGCTTTATAATTTAGAGGAAATGTAAGCATATAAGTACTCCTCTTAGCTGTTGCACCTAGTTATGCTTAATGCTGGTTGAATATCGACATGCAGGTCACATATTCACATAGTAATATATCTATATGATTTCGTCTACACAGATTCTTAATTGTTTGGTTTACAAAAAAAGTATTTTCAACAGCTAAATCATAGCTTTAATAAGGAAAAAGCATCAAAGAGGTCTATCAAAGAACACTGACAAGTGATTTGCAGCAGTCATATCTATTCCTCCAGATATTATTAGCAACCTCTACAAGCTAAACCCTACACAGCATATGAATCATATTCCACCACCACCGAAACACACTGTCGCTATGCAATTTACGTATGCCACTTACATGTATTATCTTGACCAAAGGATCATCATAAGCAAGAACAGCAAGTTGCAAAGAAAACAGGAAACACCAACTTTAGCACATCAGACCCAACGTGACGGCAGGCGTGCAATTACTCCAAGATCAGTTTTAACTATTTTGCAAGTTTTAGTATGAACAGTAGATATGCAACAAATTAAGGACGTGGGATATTTAATACACATGTGTGTAAAGGTCTAAAATCAAACCAATAAACATACACAATGTATATTGGTAGTTTCAAATTTGTACATTACTACATTGATTAAAGTATGAACATATGCAATATTCAATGAACCCAAATATCATACTAGCATCTTATGCCTTTATCTCCTTACCTTTAACTTGGTCTACCCATAATATTCTTTAACCAAATACATCATATCTATGTTCCATATGCATTTCATAAAACGGATAGTCTTTTGACCAATGTTTTAAAACCCGGGTTAACCCGAAACTCAGCCGGGTCAATTAAGAAAACCAGACTTTAAAACATTGGTTTTGACTCGTATGTACGCGGCCTAACCCAAGATGTGTACCTAGTGAGGTTTGAGCCTAATCCCCTCATGTGAGGACATTGCCACTTAGGTAGTGGTTCCATATGCATTTTCGGGGGTGTTTGTTTCGGCTTACGGCTTATTTGGTTCTGGGCTTATGTTACATAAGCTTATTATGCCACAATGAGCTTATATAAGCCAAAAAGTTTGAAAACAAGCCACAAAAAGTGAGGTTATGAAACATAAGCCGAAATAAACACCTCCTTCATATAATCCATATATATACTTTCACAACAAGTAACAACCATTACATTACAAACCTATATAACAAAATCAACAGGCACAATAACATAAACACATTCAGTCAGACATAAAATCAAACACATGGTATGCAACATGCCTACAAATTAAACAGAGCTTAATTACTTGAAAACAATAGAGTATTTAATACTGTATTTAATTGGGGAGGATGGTCAACTGACAACATTAGCGTGTAGTTATCATATGTGGATCCGTTTCTTAAGGGGATTAAATACATGCAACACCATCATGTTATTTATTGTACTATTTGGTCTCATGCCCTTGTTTTTTCACATGTTTTATACTTTTGTTATTCTTATTTTTTCTATGAGAAACTTATTAAACTTTGAATTTTCATCGGGGCGGAGCCAGAATGTTACGGTCGAGGAGGTAAACTTTGATAATGTTTAGAAAGTGTGTTACAAAAAGTTTGTTATAGAGGCAAATTACAAAAGTAGCGATATATTTTAAAAATTTTACATTACAATTTTTTTCGCTAGAGAGGCCCCCCTCGTCTCCGCCAGTGTATTTTCACATATTGCCCCGCTAGACTAATAGAGCCTGGTAAATTAGTAGCGCTTCACGATTCTTGATTATATGACTAGACCAGATAGCGGTAAGTTGTTGCACTTAACAAGTCTAGATCATTTTCAAGTCATCACCATTAGGATGACGTTACTTTAAAATTTATATAGTTAATACTACTTCTGTCTCAAAATAATTGTCCATGTTTCCTTTTAGGGGTGTCTCAAATTAATTGTTCACTTTCTCTTTTAAGTAAAAACTATAGAATAAAGTAAAAGAATATTCTCTTTGAGTGGTTAAGAATTAAATTGGCCCCAATTTTATTAAACTAAGTGACTCTTGTCTCCTGACAATTATTTTGAGACGGAGGGAGTACTTATTTTCGGAGGAATATATGTCTTATCCAAATGAGTAGAAAGTTACCTTAGGTAAAGCTATGTAATACATGCGACTGTCATAAGTTTTATACTAGTTTTTAGCTTTTGATATCGTTGCTCATTGATAGATACAAAAAGCTTGGTAAATCAATAACGTTGTATGATTCTTAAATACACGGCTAGAACAAATTGCTCCCTATAGTCGCATCTTACAAAATCCGAACTGATAGCAAATTACTAGGATCTTCAAACATTTAACGCTAGGCAGACATTGTTCTAAAACTTATAAAGTTAATACGTCGTTTCTGTTTTGTATAATTTTGTTTGGTTAAATGTTCTCGTTCTTAAATTCAATCTTTAAGTCTTTCTATATAAAGGAAGCACATTTTGGTACTTTGTAAATTGCAAGCAAAAGAAGAAAAATAAGTTTATTGGTAAATATATGCTCTTATATTAAGTATAGGGATCTTTGTGTTATAAATTTGTCGACGGACCCACGGTTGTGCAAAAACAATTTGGTGTCAAGGTCACACTTTGCTTGCGTAGTCGACATATTTTAATGGTTTAGTTAGAAAAGATAAATAAGAATATTAAAACGAATATTGGGGTTACAAGTAGCAATTTGTATCCAAAATCAAAAAAATTGATTAAATGAACAAATTCTTAAAAGATTTTGGCACATTTGGTCCTTATTCTTTTTCTGAAATGGGCATATATTTCTCATTTGAAAGTTAAATGGATATAAATGGGCAAATATTTTCTCGCAATTAGATAACATTACAATTGTTTTAAAAAAAAATATTGTAAATATAATATATTTAATTTTTTATATATAAATGAGGTGTTTAGTTTGAGGAATTTATTTCATCGTTTTCTAAAATGATTCGTATAACATGAGCCCGTTTTGCCCATGCCCATTTACCCCATGTCCGTTTAGCCCGCGCCCGTAGCCCGTTTAACCCGTGGCCTGTGCACGCCCGACCCGCCCGTTTTGCCACCTATAATTGGGCGGTGTTTAGGATTGCTTAATAAAAATAGATTATGTATTTTGAAATCAAATAATCAACGTTTACAAAATGTGATTATGAAACATAGTGTTATTTGATTATGCTTTTTGATATAGCAATAATCAGATAATTAGTTTTCTAAGTGTTTGATAAATCATATTATTTTTCACTAAACATGTAAAATGATCAAAATAGACATTTTTTTGGGGATTAAGTCATAGAATAGTAATGTACTTTTCAAGGTATTTCGTTTTTGTATGTGTACTTTTTTTAAATTGTAAAATAGTAATGTACTTTTCAAAATTTGGTACATCATCACACGTACCAAACTGTAACACTTATGGAAAGTACATTGTTATTCTACGACTTAAAAAAAAATACTCGTACCAAATTGGAACCCTTATGAAAGTACATTGTTATTCTATAATTTTAAAAATGTACATGTACCAAAACGGGACACTTTGAAACGTGCATTGCTATTGTACGACTTAATCCCTTTTCGTTCAGTTATTTTAACTTAACATGTAAACTTTTTTTAATAACTAATGGCAATTTATTACTTTTAATAACTAATAAAAACAACTTTACTTGAACATATAACCCGCTGGCAAGAAATTAATCAAATGTTATTGGGCTCTCTAATAAAACTTTTTTAAGTATCAGCAATTGGGCTTCAAAAACAAACTTAATTTATATACAAACACTTGCATCAACAACAAAAACAACAAGAGCAACGTCAACGATTCAACGGCTTATGGTTCTTTTATTTTTCTTACTTTTTTGTATTTGCTCTTGTTTTGTTGTTGATAAAATATTCTACTTTTCAAACAATTAACAAAGAAGCGAAAAGAAGCTGCAATAAAGGCTTAGTGTAGTAATTTTGACAAGGTAAGAAAATTGTGGTTTCTAGCAGCAAGTGATTTGCACCTTAGTGTTTGAGACATGTTTAAGGTCTAAAAGTTTTCAAAATGTTGTTGCGAAAATATTGAACATGAAGTTTAATAATGGAGATCCGAATTTGAATTGCTTAACTTTATAATCTCTTAGATTTTTTTACCTTTTTTTCTAGTAACTGGTAAATAAAACTTTTTAGGAGGTAAAGTAACATGTTGCATCATACACTGTGTTTTCAATATTCATATACAAGAGAAAGAAAAAGGAAATGAAATATTTTGAAGAAAAAAAAATTGTTATCAAGATCTTTTTTTAGAGAAGAATGGTTTTCTCACTCTAAAATCATGCTTCCACTTTTGAGAGGAAGAGAAAGAAAGAGGAGAAGAGAAGACTATTTGATTATTTTTTTTTCTTTTCTTTTCTCCACTATCTCTTCTCTTCTTTTACTTTACAAAATTAACTCGAGAACACGTCGTTAATATTAATTTGCATCTTTTAATATTTATTTGTTTACAAAAGTGTTTGAATGAATAATAAAAGTAGACAAAATAGATTTTTCATGTATTTACTAAACTTATGATCACATGTTCAATGCAAAGATTATAAACTAAAACACTAACAAAAATATATACATTCATTTGTTAACTACTTTAAAACTTGTTTAACTTACTTTGAACCAGGAACACACCTAATATATTTGATATGACAATGTAAAGATTACAAGAAGTTATAGTTCAAACTTCTAAAGAATATCTATATTTGTACATTGGCTTATATGAAAAAGTTGATAATATGGGGTATGTTTTTTATAACCATAAACACGTATATTTTAAAAAGAATTTAAACTTGTCGCAGCGTGTCGGCTATGAAAACCTTCTTATTTTAGAAGTAGTAGTTCGGAGTTATGTGTATATAGTTATTTTAAAGTGAGAGTTGATTCGAAGATATTTGTGCGAAAGAATGCAAGTCTAACCGTTGAGGATCATGATGTTTGCGAGTCAATATATTGTTGTCCTTTTTTTGTTTGATATTACAACATTCACAATGTCATCTATCTTGCTAGCGGCGCAGCCTGTTGCTAGTTTGTCTTGCACCTTTATGTAAATCGAAAGAATTAATTTAAAAAAAAAAATGTCATGTCAATTGAACAACTATGAGGGCCTATTTCATATACATTTTTATTATGTGACATTTTGTAGCATTGAACAAGTCAATGACAATCTTTTGAGCCATTGTGTTTGTATTTGTCGCACCTTGTTTTCATATATGCATTACTATATGTTGACGCATTATGCATTTAGAGAAAACAAGACTAAAAGTTTTATATATGACGAAAATACTAATCTCACAAACTCCACGACAAACGTAGTTTACAAAGAAATGCATATGTAGTCAAACTTACCCAACTTTGTTGCATATAGATTCAAATCAATCCATATAGTTCTTATCTTTTCTAAATTAAATATACAAATTTTAAATAAGTTTTTGCATTTCCACTATGCATCTTTATGTTCTATTTTAGTTATTTAATTATTTGCGTTGATCACACGTATGTTTCATTTGTAAAAATAAAAATAAAAAAATAAAATAAAAATTCAAACTATGTATATTTATATGTTTCTTTCTAACGGTTTATTGAGTAATCTATAAACATTATTTACTTTTTCTAATACTCGTGAATTTCACAGGTATTTTAGCTAGTTTAACGATATTTGATACTATGAGAATTTTTAATACCCTAACTAATTTGATGTCTCTGAAGAAAATTCTGGGTTTCCAACTTTCCATTCTCTAATAATTGTGACTTATTAGTCGTACAACATTCAACCTTGTAAAAGTTAGGTCTCATAAATAAAATTCAATGATCCAATGTGAAAGATATAGCAAACTAGATTAGTGGATTATCATGTTACGACAAAGGTGGGGTAGAAGATCGACAGAGGTGCGGAAAAATGTCAATGCGTATGCTTTGGTATCATAATATGTTTAGCACGTGGATTCCAGTTGCAGTATGGATGAAACGTGTTACCAATTGTACAGTATCTATTTGTTATACGAGCAATTATATTCCTAACTTTAGAAATGGGCGACTTAGGAGATAAATATGATTAAAAAAGTTTTAAAGTATATTTTGTGACGTTAAATATGAGTACATCTCTCCATTACCGAATTCAGTTTTTTTCTTTTACGTTACTGATAAATAGTAGTACTTGTTTAATTACAGCTATGGAATAGTATGCACTTAGGCACGTACATATCCACATAATGGTTACTGAAAATATGATTAAAAATGTTGCACTCCCTTTTTTATGTGAAAAATACAAGCAAGTGTTTAATCATTCTATCCAAGTGTCCAAACTGAACATTATTACATTGACGTAAATAAATAAAAAAAAAAAAAAAAAAAACTGTAAAAATCAATCGTGTGGGTTCTCATAAATTAGCGTCATTTATTATTTTTAAAATCTCTTTAGAAGATGGTTTTGCAAAAGCTTTCTAAATGTATACCAACGATTCAACGGCTTATGGTTCTTTTATTTTTCTTACTTTTTTGTATTTGCTCTTGTTTTGTTGTTGATAAAATATTATACTTTTCAAACAATTAACAAAGAAGCGAAAAGAAGCTGCAATAAAGGCTTAGTGTAGTAATTTTGACAAGGTAAGAAAATTGTTGTTTCTAGCAGCAAGTGATTTGCACCTTAGTGTTTGAGACATGTTTAAGGTCTAAAAGTTTTCAATATGGAGATCCGAATTTGAATTGCTTAACTTTATAATCTCTTAGTTTTTTTACCTTTTTTTTTTCTAGTGACTGGTAAATAAAACTTTTTAGGAGGCAAAGTAACATGTTGCATTATACAATGTGTTTTTAAGATTCATATACAATAGAAAGGAAAAGGAAATGAAATATTTTGAAAAAAAAAATTGTTATCAAGTTTTTTTTTTTATTATTATTATTTTTTTTTTTTAGAAGAATGGTTTTCTCATTCTAAAATCATAAGAGGAAGAGGAGAAAAGAAGACTATTTGATTCTTTTCTTTTCTTTTCTCCACTATCTCTTCTCTTCTTTTACTTTACAAAATTAACTCGAGAACACATCGTTAATATCAATTTGCATCTTTTAATATTTATTTGTTTACAAAAATGTTTGAATGAATAATAAAAGTAGACAAATTAGATTTTTCATGTATTTACTAAACTTATGATCAGTTGTTCAATGCAAAGATTAAAAACTAAAACACTAACAAAAATATATACATTCATTTGTTAACTAATTTAAAACTTGTTTAACTTAGTTTGAACCAGGAACACCCCTAATATTTTTTTATGACAATATAAAGATTGCAAGAAGTTATAGTTCAAACTTCTAAAGAATATCTATATATGTACATTGGCTTATATGAAAAAGTTGATAATACGGAGTATATTTTTTATAACCGTAAACACGTATTTTAAAAAGAATTTAAACTTGCAGCAACGTGTGGGCTATGAAAACCTTCTTATTTTAGAAGTAGTAGTTCAGAGTTATGTGTATATAGTTATTTTAAAGTGAGAGTTGATTCGAAGATATTTGTGCGAAAAAATGCAAGTCTAACCGTTGAGGATCATGATGTTTGCGAGTCAATATATTATTGTCCTCTTTTTGTTTGATATTACAACATTCACAATGTCATCTATCTTGCTAACTTGAGCATAATTCGATCTCAATTTTATCATACTCCTTCTACAGCATATAACGGCATGCAGGGACGGAGCCAGAAAGAAATATGACCGGGTGCACAAATTTTTTTGAACCGTAATATAATAGAGTTAAAACGTGAATTAAAACGAAGATTTCATTAAGACGATAAATAAATGAACATATTACCTTCTAATTAGTGATTCTACGATCTCCAAAATAACACTTACGTGCACCCTCATTTTTAATATTAATAAGTTCTTCTTTCTTTATAGCACACAAGTTAAAGCGCCGTTAAAATAATCATCACCCATCCGATTTCTCAAATCAGTTTTAATGAGCTTCATTAAAAAAAATAAATAAAATAAATAAATAAATTTCAACCGTAGCGGTAGCAACATGCAAGACTAAAGCCAACTTCAATTAAGCATTACTTTTCATATATATTGTAACTACGACAACAATAAAAATGCCCAATGACAACACAATTGGGGTGCTATTCATATTCTAATATATTGTTGACTATCACTTAAACTTATTATCCTTATTTGTCTTAATAGAAATTGCATAGTTATTCACTTATTCTTATTGCCCTAAGCCTTTATTGATGATGATAGACTATACGGAACAAACAAATTAGTCAAGATTTCATATAAAAAATCAAAACATGAAAACTTTAAAAGACATAATAAACAAATGAAATGTATATGTTACGACTTACAAACCTGTTTCATCTTTGTGTGTTGGTTAAATTTTGGATTTTATAAATTGTTAGGATGATGAATAAACTTGTTCCATTAATAAACCTATTTCATCTTTGTGTTTTTGTGCTTTAATTTATTAAGCTTGTTTTATCTTTGGGTGTTTACAAAATTTTATATTTAAAGTATACGAACTAAATAATACTAGAGATACATTTAATGCACCGGATGCATTTAAGATACATTTAGGTAAAATCGATAATTTTTTTAAAAATTAATACTACATCAAAAAAATTCATGGGGTGTATATACACCCGCGGGAACCTATTGGCTCTGTCCCTGACGGCAAATTGAACAACTATGGGGCCTATTTCATATACATTTTTATGTGACATTTTGTAGCATTGAACAAGTCAATGACAATCTTTTGAGCCATTGCGTTTGTATTTGTCACACCTTGTTTTCATATATGCATTACTATATGTTGACGCGTTATGCATTTAGAGAAAACGAGACTAAAAGTTTTATATATGACGAAAATACTAATCTCACAAACTCTACGACAAACGTAGTTTACAAAGAAATGCATATGTAGTCAAACTTACCCAACTTTGGTGCATATAGATTCAAATCAATCCATATAGTTCTTATCTTTTCTAAATTAAATATACAAATTTCAAATTCTTGGCAAGAACTTCATGTAAATATGGTTAGTAAAGGTTAGTTCAGGACATCGAAAACCAATCAACATGTCTTTGCATTTCCACTATAGATGCAGCTTTATGTTCTATTTTTAGTTATTGGATTATTTGTGTTGATTACATCTCATTTTGTAAAACTTCTTTTGTAAATTTTAGTGGTTATAGCATTTCTCGTGCCATAATTGATTAGTTATTTTTTCTAACTTCAGTTTTCCAATTAAATTTATATTGTTTGAAGAATTGGTAGTTTTAAAAATGAAATATTTTTAGAAACTGATAATGAACCAATATACATATTTTTCAAACTGCGTATACTTATATGTTTCTTTCTAACAGTTGATTGAGTAATCTATAAACATTATTTACTTTTTTTAAATACCCGTAAATTTCACGTGATATTTTAATTAGTATAACGATATTTGAGACTCAAGATTTTTTTTAATGATTCCCAAATTTGATGTCTCTGACGAAAGTCATTGGTTTCCAACTTTCCATTCTTTGATGAATGCGACTTAGTCGTATAATATTCAACTTTGAAAAACTAGGTCTCATAAATAAAAATTCAATGAACCAATGTGAAAGATATAGGTTATGTTTGGCACGGAGCTTTTTTGGAGCTTTTTTGATCAATGAGCGGTGAGAATGAGCTTTTTTATTTTCAGTGTTGTTTGGCAAAAGAGTGGTGAGCTTTTCTATTTTTTAGAAAAGCTCATTTTTCCAATGCTTCTTTAAGAAGCTGTGAGCAGAAAGCTCATTTTTCACAGCTACTGCTCGCAGCTCACTGCTACTGCTCACAGCTACTGCTTACAGCTACTTTTGCCAAACATAGCCATAGCAAAATAGAGTCGTGGATTATCATGTTACGACAAAGGTGGGGTAGAAGATGGACAGAGGTGCGGAAAAATGTCAATGCGTATGCTTTGATATCATAATATGTTTAGCACGTGGATTCCAGTTGCAGTATGGATGAAACGTGTTACCAATTGTATCTATTTGTTATACGAGTAATTATATTCCTGACTTTAGAAAATGGGCGATTTAATCTTTTTTCTAATAAAATAAAACCTTTAATGGGGACTTTTTAAAATCAAATCATACCTTATTTAATAATAACTTAATTATTATTATTTTTTCTTTTAAAAAAATTGAATAAAAAAAGCCTAAAAACTTCTAAATTTATCCATATTTTATAAAAAATCGAATTTGATTTGTAATCATTGAAGAAATCTTAAAAAAATATTTGTGTCAAAAACTAAAAAACAAAAAACTTAAAAAAGGCGGAGCAAATGTTTTAAAGTTTTGGGCTTAAAGTTAAAATTCAGTATCATAATAACCTAAGTCCCAAAATTCCCAAATTCCTCCTCAATCAATCATCGACGCACATAAACCTTTTAACTAAAAAAATTCAATCACTGAAATCAACCTCTAAAGCTATCCTTTAACTAAAAATTCAAAACAATCAAAA
The DNA here is from genome assembly GCA_030686995.1 of Artemisia argyi. Classification (NCBI taxonomy): domain Eukaryota; kingdom Viridiplantae; phylum Streptophyta; class Magnoliopsida; order Asterales; family Asteraceae; genus Artemisia; species Artemisia argyi. Next base: position 23,361 of record JARVZY010003826.1, read on the forward strand.
CAATCACCAAATTAAACCAAACCTTTCATAAACCTCTAAAGCTATCAATCTACTTTTCCCTAAATCAAAACAATGTAACAACCAAAATTAACGGTATTAAAATCATCTTTAAGGATCTTGATAGGAATGACAGGAAACACACTATGTGATGATTTGAGTTCATATCGATCTTCAACATCTAGGTATTTTAATCCAATTTACTTATTATTTGGGGATTATATGTGCTTTAACCCTAATTATTTATCTGGGTTTTATTTGTTGTATTCAAAAGTTATGATTTTGATGGTTTTTTTATTTGTAGATTTTGAGATAAACATGTATGTCAATCATTAGGGTTTTAGTATGTGCCACTCTCAACAGTAAAATTTGCTTCATTGACAATGGGTTTGTGGTCATAAATTGTTATGTGTAAAAGATTGTGATTTTTGTTATAGATGTTGTACAAATTTAAGTGAAGGAGCATCTTACAGAAATTGATTACCATAAGCTCATAAACCCATTGAATAACCATATACAAACAGGTCGGGTTAATCAGATTTTGAGAATAGAAAATCTTACCCGATACTTGATACTAATAAGCTTTAGGTATCTCTGGCACAGGTGTATTCAGCTTCGGGTATTGCAGGTCGATTAGCTGGGTTATGTAGGTTGCTAAGAAAAGATGGGCAGCAGAAAAGGTTAACATGCTATGGACCACACCGGAGCAGAGAAGAGCTGGAACAATGTTTTGATAAAATGTCTCATTGAATTAATTGATATAATAAGGTACGGGTTATTAAGATGTTTAGGGTGTTTGATTTTGTAGGTTCAAGAATGCTATGAGGCTATGAGCTGTCTCATGTTAATTTGCTAGATCATTGATAACAGGGGTATGGCTTATTTATGTGGTTAGTTTGCCGGCGAAG
>JARVZY010003827.1:0-24285 GCA_030686995.1 Artemisia argyi
AAAGTGATAACTTTTGGTGTACAAAAGTATGGAGGTTCAAAACAAGTTGGATTCAAGCAACTTGGTCATAAACAAGTTGGGTTTAAACAACTTGGTCATAAATAAGTTGGGTTCAAAAAACTTGGTCATAAACAAGTTGGGTTCAAACAACTTGGTCCTGATGTTAAAACAGGAGTCCATGGAGTACAGGTTGATGAACATGTTTGGTTTGAGGTGGAACTGCAGGGAGCTTAGGAAAATCGTGAAGCTGAGGTTGCTCAGGATAGTAACGATGATGCTGCAGTGGCTCAAAGAAAGTTGGAGGACAAGCAACTTGAAGAAAAGACAAACACGGGCTGCTTGGTAAATGAGCAGGAAAAGGTTCACCTTGGTATAAAGGTGCGGGCGGACATTACGGAAACCGGAGTACGTGGTCAAGAGGGTGCAGAGGGTAATGTTGCTGAAAAGAAGAAAGTGAAGGAGTCTACGAAAGCTAATATTGAAAAATTACTAATGTACAATGCCTGGTTGACAAGGTGGTCCCCAGTCGAGGTGCCAGCATGAGGAAAAGGTGTTGAGCATCAGTTATGTTTAAGTGTTACTCCTAAGGTGGAAATTGTTAAATATTAGTAGTAACTTAAACTTATATTAGGGACTTAAGTGTACTTTGTAATTAGATTAGGTGTTAGACATAAACTAGGATTAGGTAGCTTGGAGTGCAAGGCAAGCTAGGTTTTCACCTCCTCATCTCTATAAATAGAGATGAGGGGGATACTAGTTATTCATTCTTCTTTCTCAATTGTAAAAGCTTTATTGTTATTAATAAAGAGTTCGTTGAGGGTATATCGTGTGCATATTTTTGTCGGTTCTTTGTAGTATCTCATGTTTGCTACTTGTGCTCGATACAACTCGCGATCTAGCGTTCCGCGATCGAATTTCGGGTTTGTTGTCGAGGTATTTATCCAACATCTACATTAACTTAAATGTACAACTCGCGATATAGCGTTCCGCGATCGAATTTCGAATTTCAGGTTTGTTGTCGAGGTATTTATCCGCGATCGACTCGGCCGAAAAATAGGCCCGCCCGCAACGCCGCGGACCGCTGCCATTCTCGTGAGTTTTTAAAAGAAAAGAATATTTTTCTCGTATTTGATTTAAAATTCTCAACATTAACAATTTATAAAAATTCATTCAAAAATTCTGTTATATACTCTCTCCATTTCAAAATTATTGTAATGATAAAAAAAACACAAATTTTAATAAAAATAGGTATACTGTAAATCTCAACTACTCAAATGAAATATTTCTTTACTAAATTTTATTTTTCTACTTAAAATAAAAAGTGTACAATTATTTTAAGACATACTAAAAATAAAATATGGACTATAATTTTAAAACTGATGAAATACTACATCATATTATAATTTTTTATATTATTATGTTAGTATGAGTCGATAAAAATGAATAATAACAATAACTACAATTGTTCAGTTAACTTAAAATTCACAAACTAGAACATTATTAATCCAAAAACACGACCATATGCTTCTTTAATCATCATCACAATTCTCACCTAGTCAAAACCGCTAAGATTTCATTCAACGGCCCAAACAAAACGAAACACTCAACAATGGCGGTTCAGTTTACTATTTCATTTTAAAGATAGAATATAAAAACAAGTTTTTTTGCGTCACCATTTAAGTGATAAGTTAAAATAATACATAAAAAGAATACTATAAAAATAAATTATATGTGGTACCTATCTCATCACATCACGCACTTAATTGTTGATATTTAATCGGTCACAACTCACAATCAATATAAACCGACATAGCTTTTAGTATTCGATTCCGGTTTTCAAAGTTCCCATCACTCTTTGTCGATCCTTAAACCACCGTGGCACTTTTTCTATCCAAACTCACATGTTTTTCTTTCACTAGTGCTCTATTCCTAATCTACTATACCTCTAATGATAGTTGGTGTGTTCTGTCAACTAGAAGTCGTTAGTTTTTTTCTTCGATAAAAGTCATAGAGCTAGTGATTATGTGTCTCATCAAGCAAGAATTCTTGTATATATCTACTTGATATATTGCACCACAAGAGCAATATTGTTTTCTCACCAACCAAGAAAGTTGTTTAGTGAATTTACTTGTATTCTCCTAGCTAGGAATAAATATTGATATGTCGGACACCGATCCCAACCACATCTTCACCGCCCATCACCACCACTACCACCATGCACCACCAAAACAAAACACAAAAATACTATCAATCTTCCTTAAATCCATAGTCATGTTCCTTATCCTCTCTTTCTTCCTACTCTTCATCGGCCTAGCCGCCATCCTCCTCCTCCTGGCTGCCACCTTCCTCCACCGCCGCCGCCGCCACACCGCCACCACCCCGCCACCACTCCATCACCTCCCGGTTTTTGAGTACTCTTGCACCACTTCAAGCGACATTTCTCACGACTGTTCGATTTGCTTGGAGGGTTTCGAAGAAGGTGACATGTGCCGTGCTATGCAAGTATGTGATCACTTTTTTCATGCACAGTGTGTGGACACGTGGCTAGTGAAAGTACCCAGTTGTCCGATTTGCAGGAGGGTGGTTCGGCTGGAAGATGATCGGATGTCTGGTGATGAGGAGTGTAGGTTCTTGTGGGCGATTGGTGTGGGTAGGCAGGTAGATTTGGGTTGGTAATTAATGGTAAAAGTTGAATCTTATGAATGTTTTTGTTACTTTGGTTTTATTGTAATTATGCTATTTTAATTCAAAGATCAAAGTTGTTTTTTCTATAAGTGGGTGGAATCTTGATACGTGGTTGACTTTAACTTTTGGATTTTATCATAAGACCACCCGTAACAGGGAAGGACGGCTTGGTCTTGGGCACTCAAAACGCATCTTTCTCTAGGCCGGGTCACCTCTATCAAAGCGTCTTTAAGGGGAAAAAAAAGACTCGGTCTTGCCATCGTCTCGTAGGGAGGCCTTGGCATAATATACACCTTTTCAAACTCAACTTTTATTTGTACACACTTGTCTTCTCAACTCAAAAAATGTCTAAAAAAAACTTCTAAAACCAAAACACGACGCCACAAAACATTCCAACACCAATTTCAGTTTTCGTGTAGATCATTCACCAAAAATTAATTTTCAACCCGCAAGCTTTGTATACGAACCACCACAACAACAACGACCTATTTATCCAAACAATCCATTCCAACCTCTGTTTATCCAACAAATGTACCAACAACAACAACAACAACAATCTAATTTGTATCGTCCAACAATGTACTTCGATTCATAGTCCCCACCATCATACCAATCTCAAAGTTCTCAACATTATTCTCGGATTCATCCTTTTAATATTGATGAGGTAGAAGATTTGGATCCTTTTTTTGGTATTCAACATATTTCTCAGGCTCAAGGTTCGGGTGGTACATCTATACCGTTTAAGACGACTCTCCCGTCAAAGAGGTTGCGATCATCACAGAGAAGGCGTCAAGAAGATGTCAAAAAGCCAATGAGACTACAAAAGAAGACGCTAACTTTCATGGACTCAAAAGAAAGATTTAGCGTTGTGTAAAACTTGGATCAACACATCCGAAATAGTGTCAAAGGAAATGCTCAAAAGAGTCGGCACATGGTGGTTTTAATTTCAACGACGAAGCAGATGATTCAGACGAGGAAGAGATCTAGAAATTTTGGCCAATGACAGGGACAAAGCTAAGAAGAAATCGCCATCCTCGTCCGTTCCTTCGGAATCTTGAGCTACTGCTCCTATACCATTTGTTGATTTATTAGTTGATACATAGAAAAAATATCCACTTAGGTCTCTTTTCCAAAAAGAAGAAGCACAGGAGTCTTATTTTGAGCGTAAGCAGCGGCTAATGGAAATGGATGAAAAAATGAAGTAACGGCAAACTGAATTGGAAGAAACAAAGTTTCGACAAAGGAAAGAAGATATCGAGCTACAACGTCAAATATTCATCTTCCAATAATAAAAACAAAAGGAAAAAAATATCGTGTCATACTCCCGATGACCATTTGATCGTATTAGGGTTTGTGAAATCTCACCTTGATTGTGAGAGTAATGCACTGATGAATATATATGATACAAGTTACAACAAACTATCCTAAAATACAGGGATATACAAAATCATCCTATTATCAACTAGGATACATACAAATCATTTCTATATTCTATTACCCCCCACCCGCGCGCGCGCGCAAGCGAAGAGGGGGAGGACCAACTCGAAGCTTGGACCTAAACTCTTTAAAGAACGGACGTGGAAGGCTCTTGGTAAAGATGTCAGCCAACTGTAGATGTGTAGAAATATAACGAGTGTGAAGCTTGCCAGAGAGAACCAATTCTTGTACAAAATGATAATCAATATCAATGTGCTTTGCTCGCTTGTGAGAGATTGGATTTTGACTCAAGAATAGGGTGCTGCGGTTGTCACATAAAAGAGTGGGACGTCCAGAAGGCAAGAAATGAAGTTCACAAAGTAGATGAGTCACCCAGATTATTTCAACAGCAGTGTTAGCTAATGCCCTGTATTCGGATTCACAACTCGAGCGAGACACTATTAGTTGTTTCTTGGCACTCCAGGGGATAAGATTACCACCTAGGAAGATGGAGTAACCATAGGTAGAGCGTTGGTGTGTGCTTATTCACACACCTTTTTCTGGCCATTTTAAGACCAAAGCAAACACAAACTAACCATAATTGCCAAAGACATTGTACTTTTGTGTTTGTGATCAGAAATTGGCATAAATCAGGCCAAAAAGGACAAAAACAAGCACGAGTTTGGAAAACGTGTCAAAAGCCAGAGCCGGGGAAGCAAATTACCATTTTTGAGCTCAGAATGTCAAAACACAACTTGGAGAATCACAAAATGCCAAAAATAGTCCTTGGAGCAAAAGTTTGCAAAAGTGGCAGAAATGGTCCCTCAAGTTTGGAATTTGGTAGAAATAGCCCATAAGCATTGGATTTTGGAAGAAAAAGTCAACGATGGTCCTTGGGAATTCACAAGTGTCAAGTTTATTCCCTGGGAGAAAAGTTCGAGGAATTTACAAGTTTGGTCCCAGAAGTTTCAGATTTGGCAAAAGTAGTCTTTGGGAATTTCAAATATGGAAAAATTAAATTTGGTCCTTGTACTATCCAAGCTTGGCAAATTATACCCTTGTGACAACTTTGGAAGAATGGCAGTTCAAGTCCTTGTATTGTCAGGAAATTATAAAAGTGGTCCTTCAAGTTTCAATTTTGGCAAAAATGGTCCCTGGGAAATTTATTTGTGGAAAATTCAAAAGTGGTCCTTGGATAAGTGAAGAATGGCAATTGAAGACCCTTTGTAAACTTTGGAAAAATGTCATTTCCAGCCCCTCAATTTTCTGTGAATTACATTAATGGTCCTAGTTATAATTTCTACAAACAAACGGATCCTTAATATTATTAATCCAACACCAAAATCCAATCCACAACCTGGTCCAGTCCAAACACAAACACAGGCCCAAAAGCTCTAAAGCCCACCTCCTTTTTGATAATACCAGGTCAAACGACCAGTCAAACCCACCCTTCCCTCTTCTCCTTCGCTGAGCCAAAACCACCATGGTATTACACCCCACTTGCCCTGCTCCACCACCCACCTATCACCTCCACCACCCCTACCTATCCCCTACACCTCACCCAAGCATCAAATGCTCTCAGCTGCAACAAGCAACCTGCCAATTTCCCTTATGCAATTTTCCCGTTAAAATGATTTGAAGGGCCAAGATCAAAAGTAGCCATCCAAGGGCTCCAAAACAAGGTGGGAATGTGAGAGAAACCTTCCCTGGTCTATAAAAGTGAAGAAAAGAGATAAGAAGAACAGTAGCTAGTAGTAGTGTAGCTTAGTGTAGAAAGGTCGACTTAGTGTAACTTTAACCTTCAGTTGTACTTTTTAGATTAAAAATGTTGTAATCACTCTTGTTAATGTAATTTGAACCTTATTTAACCTTAAATTCAAGCTTTCCTTTGTCAATTTTAGATTTTGTAATTTCAAGTGAATTCTTCATTTTACTTAAACCTTGTTAAGAGTTGTATTTTACTGTTTTACAAGCTTAATTTAAGTTACCTATGAGCTTTTGTAAGCTCAGTAAGCCTTTAAACAAGCTCTAATTCAAAAATCTAAAAAAATATATATATCAAAAATACCAAAAAAAAATAGAGTTAAATTCAAAATTCAGTTTGCAAGAGTGATGAAGCAAGGAGCAGGGTTAAAAAGGGATGACCCTTGGTTTTAGAACCTCAAGGGAGGTATTAGGATAGTTTTGGTTCCCTGGTTACTTATTTCTTAGCTTGGACACAAATTGTAAGCATTTCTCAAATTTTCTATTAGTACTGTAGCTAGGCTTAATTTCTGCTTATATGTTGTTTTCATGCTTGATTAGTGAATTTAAGTTAGAATATTGCTTAATGGTACTTACTTGTTCATTAGATTACTTGTGTTGATCATTGTTGGAATCCACTGTAAAAAATGAGCATACTAGTTATTTATGTGTTATGATGTTATTGTTTGTATATTTTAGCTTAATTGCATTTATTCCATCATATTAGAGTTTTGTGAATCAGTTTCCATGGTCAAAACATCCAAATGCTTTGAAAATCATCATTTCAGTTACTTAAAGGGGTGTTTTGTTCAGTGTGCATCACTGGGCTTGAGTGAGTTTCTTGGGTTGTTGTTGTTTGTTACTTGCTACATTAAGTCTATTTAGGTTATATCAGTCATAAAAAATTTGTCTCATTCACTCAAAAGTAAAAATCATCTCTAAATCTTTCATATTTATGCACAGTTAAGGTTTTAAGTTCAAGTAAGCATCAAATCAGTTCATAAGTTAGTAATATAGGTTAATCTAGTTTAATTTTAACTTAAAACAACCTTTTAAGTCATTAGGAATTACTTTAAAGTTCATAAAAGTCAAAATAGAGTTTATTTCAAAAAGTCAAATTTCTTACTTTGACATTTCTTCCTAAAGTTGTGGGAATTTTCATGGATTTGTTACTTGGTCTTTTGATCTGATATCTTGGGATGTTAATCTTTTGTTGCTCATCTGTTATCTAGTATTTTTATTTTATTTTTAAGAATTTTTCTAGTTAGCTTAATCACTACTTAAAGTTGACTGAATGGCAAGTTAGTGCCCTGTACCACATAGATCAGGCCAAACACTGGATTTCACAAGCTCCTTTGGAGCTTGTTATTGGACCCTAGGCTTTGTTTTTTAGCTTTTTGAACAGCTCACCCACCAAGCTCATTGGTTCCAGGCTTATTTTGGCATTCTCAGCTTATTTGATAAGCTGATTAAGGTCTGCAAGATTAGCCTCTTGGCCTGATTCAGTGTGTTGTTCTTGGCTTTGCTTATTTTGTGCTTTATGGCTTTTTAGTGTGCTTATTCTTGTTGTTTCAGTTTCTTTTAAGTTCATTTCATATGGTTGATGAGGCGAAAAATGAACCACTTTTAGGGGGTCATTTAAGCCCGGAATTGACTTTATTTGATCAAATATTGCCCTAAATCGTTCCTTTTGTGATTTTAGGTACTTTGGGAGTGAAATCTGGAAAAGGAAGCAATTCAGACGTTTTTGGAGCATAAAAGTGAAGAAAACGCCAAAGTCTTAATTTTCCTTGCTGGGAACAGTAGGTGACGGCGTCAAGAAGGAATCCTTGATGGCGTCAAGCGCAAATTTCCATGACGATCCAGTACAGATTTGACGGCGTCACGAAGTAGGGCGTCAAGAGTAAAATTCATGACGGCCTGGAAATGCATAATACATGACGGCGTCAAAAGTAGATCAAGGCAGTCCGAGAAGAGTTTTGGCGGCGAGGTGACGGCGTCACAAGTTTGGTCTTGACGCCGTCAGACCCCTTTTCCTATATATAGTTTTCTAATTTTCACATTAAAAAAGAGAAGTTTTGGAGAAACCCTAAGTACGAACTTGGTGCGAATTTTACAGGTTTTTCAAGGGTTCTAAGCGCTTGATACCTTTCATGTGTAATTGAGATAAGTGTTCTTTTAATTCAATCAATATGTCTATGTGTTGGTTGTCTATATCTTGTTCTCGTCTTAATTCCATCATGCTAGGCCAGATCTATCTTGTGTTTGCTTGGATCTAATGAAACCTAGATGTTAATTATGTGTTGATTACTTGTTTATAGTTGTTTTGGATGAATGATTTTTATGTTAGGCTTAAGAAAACTGGCAGATCTTCAATTGGTAACATGCTTGAACGTCTTAAGAAACATGAACCGATGTGCACTAGGTCTTTATTGGTTGTATTTAATGCATGAGCCACTGTTTATAATCTCTATGGTTGTGCTGGGCATGGTATAGGAGGAGATAAGCGCTCATAGAATTGGGGAGTTAAGTGCGCCACCCCATGAATGATATTAAGGAATACGATCCGTCATCCATGCAACTATAACAAGTAATTAACGTGTAAAAATGTCTAGGGAGTAGTGAAATCTAAGTAAACACATTTTCTCCACTTATTGCTCACAACCTTAGTATAATTTAGTTTATTTTCATTTTTAGTATTTTATTTTGATTGCATCTTTAGTATTGGGTTAGTTGACTAGCAGCTAATTCCGCCCAAATCCTTCAAACCCGAGATTTTTACTTGCTTTCTAAAAAATATAAAAATACAAAAAATAATCACCCCTCACCTTTAGAACTAGTATTTAGGTTTTCTAATCCTAGCGACACTATTCCTAGCTGAACGATCAATCCCCCGGTACTTGTCACTATACTATACTACAACAATCAGGTACACTGCCTGGTGGGGGTTGTAAGCTTCTCGAGATCCCTCGAGAGGTAAAGCCTGGTGCGATTCCCACGTACATCAAGTTTTTGGCGCCGCTGCCGGGGAATAGTTATTGTCTAGGTTAGAATTTCTTTTTATTAGGTCTACTTGCTAGATTCCTTTCTAGTAAGATTTTATTTTTATTTTTAGGTTTTCTTTAGTCTATCTTGTTTCTTTGTGTCTTTGTTCGTAACCACCCGACATCATGGACAACGGGAACATCTTTGAACCCGTCATCCCACCACAACAAAACCCACCATTAGAACCCCTTAGGCCCCGAACCTTAGGAGAGTACTCCCGACCTAGCCACCAAGGCTACCGAAACACCATTGAGCTCACCGGAGCCAATGTGACCCCCTTGCGATCCGACACCATCCGGTTGGTGCAAAGCGGATGTGCATTCCATGGACTTCGTTCCGAAGATCCAAACCAACATCTTAAGGACTTCCTCAAAATCGTAGATTCCATAGACTTAGGTGTTGAAACTAGAGAGACAACCCGATTACGCCTATTCCAATTCTCTCTACGGGATCAAGCTAGTCAATGGCTTGAGCGTTTACCCGCGGGATCCATCACCACATGGGATGATCTCACCACTCATTTCCTTGCTCAATTTTTCCCACCGGGGAGAACTACTAAGCTTAGAAATGACATCTTGATGTTCCAACAACGTCAAAATGAATCTCTTTATGAAGCATGGACTCGTTTCAAGGACTTACTCCAAAAAGTCCCTCATCATGGCATAGATCTTTGGCTTCAAGTCCAAATCTTTTATGACCATATCGACATCTCCACGAGGCGAGCCATTGACCAATCGGCCGGTGGTAAGCTACGTGATCTAAGTGCGGAACAATCATGGGAACTCATAGAAGATCTTGCTCTCTATGACAATGAAAGTTGGAATGATCCCCGTGATTTGAACAAAACGGTCAAGGCAATATCTTTGCCTTCGAACAATTCTAGCACTCCCGACCGTAGGATCATGGAACTTGAGGACCAAGTCAAGTTTCTCATGAAATCTTACGAAGCTCCTAAACCTTCAAGCCAAGTGAACAAAATCACTTCTTCATGCGAATTATGTAGTGGTCCCCACGACACTCGTGATTGTGTGGAACTCCCCGGAACAGCTTTTGCGGACTACGCATCCACGCGTACCGACGAAGCGGGAGATAAGTGGTACACTTTCAAGCCCGAGCCAAACACTTACGGTGATTCATACAACCCCTCTTGGAAAAATCACCCAAACCTTAGGTGGAAACAAAATCAACCCAATTCTTCCAATCCGCCTAATCGTTACCAACCAAACGGTCCACCCTCCAACCGTACTTTCAACAACAATCCTTCTAACAACTATGGTAGTACCAACAATCTTGAAGGATTGATGTCAAAGTTTATGGCATCTCAAGAAGCTCGTATAGCTAGGTTTGAAACCGAATTTAACCAACAACAAACGGAGATGACCAACAAGATTGACAACTTGTTGAAAGCCCTCAACAACCAAGCGTTAGTCACACCTAGGAAGGACACTAGGGACACCAGTAACGGAATTCAAATTAAGGACCCCTCATCATCCAAACATGTCCACTTTGTCAATGTTGTCACCATTAAGCCAATAGATATGGAGATAGAAGAGAGTGACAAGGATGAAGTTAGAGTAGAAACTGAGACTAAGGATGAGAGTAGGGAAGTTGAGGTTAATAGGGGAAAGGAATTAGAGGAGGTAGAACCTATAGAAAAGTACTTTGATAAGTTGTCCACCAAGGAAGAACGGGAATACCATAAGGATTTATTCGATAGTCCCGAGAGACCATATATCCTTGGCACCCCCTTATCAAAATGGGAGACCCCTCTAACATTAAAATACCATGCAATATCGGGCACATGCATATATGGAAAGCTTACATTGACCCTAGATCCCCTGTGAACATCATGACTAGGACTTATTACAATTGGGTGATGAAGAAGCAACTTAATTTTAGGATGATGCCCAATAAGAATCTAATAAGTAATTTTGCAGGAAGAGTGAAGGGATTGCATGTGATTATAGGGAATCTCACCTATGAGATCGATTTTATGATAGTTGAAGACACTCGTCCGGTGATAGATGCTTGCCTAAGCCAAATAATATTTGGAAAACCATTTGTTGAGGCCACTAGGATGAGTTATGATCCGACTTTAGGGATAGTTAGATTCAAGGAAGAAAATGATGAAGTTGCCTATCAAATGCCCTACAAAATTGAGCAATACCGCCTTCTCTCTAATTTCGAAAAGGAACACAAGCAAGCGGCTTATTATAGGAATGAGGAAGATAGACGTAGAGGAGTAGAGTATGTAAAGAATAGAATGCTTGGTTTCTACAAAGAATGCTTGCAACTAGGTTCGAAATACAAAACTGGTTTAGAAGATGACCTAGAGAGTGGAACCAACGATGAGGTCACGTAGTAACCCATGACCTTGAGTCTAGCTACAAGACTCGTAAATAAAGAAAAGCGCTTCTTGGGAGGCAACCCATGTTTTGTGTGATTTTATTTTTGTTTGTTTATTGCTTCCGTATGCATGCTTAATTTTTATTGTTGGTAGATCATGTTTCTCAACTAAATAGTGGAAATACTTTACTTTGTTGTTTTAGCCTAGTCTTAACTCCACCTAAAGGTATTTTTGCAAAAGATAAGTGTAAGGGGAAACCCCAAATGTGTTTTCAAGAAACAAACCGATCATGATTCTCCACAATATTAAATGAACATGTATATTCGTATTTGTTAGAGTCAAATGCTTGTATTGAGTCATAATGGAGTTTTGCAGGATTTTCCAGGAAGTAGGACCAAGTTTTTCCAGAAATTTTCTGGAAACTTAACATAAGAATTTCTGCAGGTCACTTTTGACGGCGTCAAGAGTTAACTCTTGACGGCGTCAAGTGTAAAAATCTGGAAATTTTACCGGTTTTGTTTTTCTAACGGAGTCTCATGGTTTTTGTGAATTATTAAGTTTTATAATCTCCAGGAAATCTGCAAACTTCATTCCACAAGCATTATATCTTATCTTGTTTTCTAGGACTTAGTAACTTATATAGGATGCCGCTGATTTTACGCGAGGTTGTTTTGTCTGTTTTCTCAGGTTTTACAGGTTATGTATGACAAGAAGATGATTTATATTCTGGAAGGGAAGCTTTGATTGTTCATTTTCTTGGAGGAAGATTTAACCTGATCACCTTATTATCCATACCGAGCGAATCAGGGGAGTATTTGATTTCATTCTTTTTACTTTTTCACTTTTACATTCTTTACTTGAACATTGGGGACAATGTTCATCTTAAGTGTAAGAGGAGGGTAAAAAGATGATACCTTACATATGCACTTTCGCTTGAGTTTGTTTTGTTTGATGATAGATGTGTAATAAAACTATGAGAAACACTTGTTAGTGCAATTTTAGCGCCAAATTTAAAATTTTTTACAACATTTAGGAGTGAAACTTTAGCCATAGCAAGCGTCTCATGGATAGGAGATTGTATGACTAGCACATAACCGTATATTCAGAAAAATTTTCCACCCAAATATGTGAGGTTCGCCTTTAGATTTGATAGGAAAAGCATTCACTATTAGTGCTTATGAGTGTACCGGTAGCATTTAGATTCTAGAACTTGCGTTAGTGATGCATCCCGAGACCGCTAGTGAGACTACATTCGTGTGGTAGGATTCACTACATGATAAGAGGCTTTAGGATCACCCTTGTGTTAAACCCGTATTATAATTACTTGACCATTTAAGTCATATTACTTGGCTAGTTAAGTCAACTAATTTTTCCCACACCCTTAGCGTTGTACTCATTTTTAGTACACGAAACCCCTAGTACACCCCTCCGAGCCTATCTTTTCGTTTCTAACTTTAAGCATTTTACTTAAAGGAAGAATTTGTTACACCCCACTTAAATGTACACCCAAATCGCCTTAGCCTTCTGTGTATGCACTCATCTTTAGTGCATTATTGTTATTTGTTAAACCCTAAGTTAACTATCTAATTGATTACATGGTTGCTAAGTCGAGTCATATCCTTGTACATATTGTTTTGGGACGATTGGGACTCATGGGTAAAGTACTTATTTTATGGAGTAATGGGGAAGAACATAATATTATTACCCCCATGTGTACGTTAATCTTAAAAGTGCTCCAAGTGTTTTGATTTTCTTAATTCGGGTCAATAAAATAGTTCATTGTAAAGTATGTAAAAATTCAATTGTAAGGGGAATGTTCATCCCCTATGATGTATTATTTTGGATGGTAAGGTAAGAGTGTATGCAAAAAAAAAAAAAAAAAAAAAAAAAAAAAAAAAATTCGAAAAAATCAAGAAAAAGAAAAATAAAATAGAAAAAGAAAAAGAGAAAAAACATACGGACTACCATCCCTTTTCATTCTATGTTCATTTTATGTTTTTGTTATTTTTGATTTATTAGCTTAAGTCGAGTCTAGTCTTGGCTTAGCAACGCCACATTGTACATGTAATTAACCAAGATTGTTAACTCGCCACCAGTAAAACTTCCTTTATCCAACAAAACCGTGTATTTCATATCCCTACACCTAACGTTACAACCCTTTAAAAGACCTCTTTGATAGTTTATCCTAGGTGCTTACGCCATGTGGTGGAGGTTTGATCCTTTCCCAAGCCTATGGTAATCTATTTTGCTATGACAGGTAGTGAGAGATATCTTCCGTTTCCATATTGTAATTTATACTTTTTTACACCCGAGAGATGTGAGTATCTAAACACTATTTGTGAGGTGCTAGTGTATGACCTCCGTGCTTGTCTATTGGTCTTTAGTGGAACGATTATTTGTTGTAATTACTTTTATATTAGTGTTAAATGACCCCTAACTTGTATTTTGAGTAGAATAAAAGCGCATTTGCTTGAGGACAAGCAAATCTCAAGTGTAAGGGTATATGATGAGGCGAAAAATGAACAACTTTTAGGGGGTCATTTAAGCCCGGAATTGACTTTATTTGATCAAATATTGCCCTAAATCGTTCCTTTTGTGATTTTAGGTACTTTGGGAGTGAAATCTGTAAAAGGAAGCAATTCAGACGTTTTTGGAGCATAAAAGTGAAGAAAACGCCAAAGTCTTAATTTTCCTTGCTGGGAACAGTAGGTGACGGCGTCAAGAAGGAATCCTTGACGGCGTCAAGAGCAAATTTCCATGACGATCCAGTACAGATTTGACGGCGTCACGAAGTAGGGCGTCAAGAGTAAAATTCATGACGGCCTGGAAATGCATAATACATGACGGCGTCAAAAGTAGATCAAGGCAGTCCGAGAAGAGTTTTGGCGGCGAGGTGACGGCGTCACAAGTTTGGTCTTGACGCCGTCAGACCCCTTTTCCTATATATAGTTTTCTAATTTTCACATTAAAAAAGAGAAGTTTTGGAGAAACCCTAAGTACGAACTTGGTGCGAATTTTACAGGTTTTTCAAGGGTTCTAAGCCCTTGATACCTTTCATGTGTAATTGAGATAAGTGTTCTTTTAATTCAATCAATATGTCTATGTGTTGGTTGTCTATATTTTGTTCTTGTCTTAATTCCATCATGCTAGGCTAGATCTATCTTGTGTTTGCTTGGATCTAATGAAACCTAGATGTTAATTATGTGTTGATTACTTGTTTATAGTTGTTTTGGATGAATGATTTTTATGTTAGGCTTAAGAAAACTGGCAGATCTCCAATTGGTAACATGCTTGAACGTCTTAAGAAACATGAACCGATGTGCACTAGGTCTTTATTGGTTGTATTTAATGCATGAGCCACTGTTTATAATCCCTATGGTTGTGCTGGGCATGGTATAGGAGGAGATAAGAGCTCATAGAATTGGGGAGTTAAGTGCGCCACCCCATGAATGATATTAAGGAATACGATCCGTCATCCATGCAACTATAACAAGTAATTAACGTGTAAAAGATGTCTAGGGAGTAGTGAAATCTAAGTAAACATATTTTCTCCACTTATTGCTCACGACCTTAGTATAATTTAGTTTATTTTCATTTTTAGTATTTTATTTTGATTGCATCTTTAGTATTGGGTTAGTTGACTAGCAGTTAATTCCGCCCAAATCATTCAAACCCGAGATTTTTACTTGCTTTCTAAAAAATATAAAAATACAAAAAATAATCATCCCTCACCTTTAGAACTAGTATTTAGGTTTTATAATCCTAGCGACACTATTCCTAGCTGAACGATCAATCCCCCGGTACTTGTCACTATACTATACTACAACGATCAGGTACACTGCCTGGTGGGGGTTGTAAGCTTCTCGAGATCCCTCAAGAGGTAAAGCCTGGTGCGATTCCCACGTACATCAATGGTTGTGGCTTATTTTGCTTTTAGTTCAGTGTGTTTAGCTTATTCCATAGCTTTTTCAGTTTAAAAATCCTTCTTATGCTTAATTTGCTTCACTGTTGAACTTTTTAGCTCATTCAATGCTTATTTGTGAGTTTCAAAAATATTGTCTTTATTAAATTTTGTCATTTATACTGTTAAAACAATTTTGTAAAAAGAAAAAAAAATGTTTTGCAAAACTGTTTTAACAATAAACAAGCAACCTGCTAATTGCCCTTATCCAATTTTTCCGCCAAAATGATTTGAAGGGCCAACATCAAAAGTAGCCATCCAAGGGATCCAAAACAAGGTGGGAATGTGAGAGAAACCTTCCCTGGTCTATAAAAGTGAAGAAAAGAGAGAAGAAGAACAATAGCTAGTAGTAGTGTAGCTTAGTGTAGAAAGGTCGACTTAGTGTAACTTTAACCTTCAGTTGTACTTTTTAGATTAAAAATGTTGTAATCACTCTTGTTAATGTAATTTGAACCTTATTTAACCTTAAATTCAAGCTTTCCTTTGTCAATTTTAGATTTTGTAATTTCAAGTGAATTCTTCATTTTACTCAAACCTTGTTAAGAGTTGTATTCTACTGTTTTACAAGCTTAATTTAAGTTACCTATGAGCTTTTGTAAGCTCAGTAAGCCTTTAAACAAGCTCTAATTAAAAAATCTAAAAAAAAATAAAAAATACCAAGAAAAATAGAGTTAAATTCAAAAATCAGTTTGCAAGAGTGATGAAGCAAGGAGCAGGGTTAAAAAGGGATGACCCTTGGTTTTAGAACCTCAAGGGAGGTATTAGGATAGTTTTGGTTCCCTGGTTACTTATTTCTTAGCTTGGACACAAATTGTAAGCATTTCTCAAATTTTCTATTAGTACTGTAGCTAGGATTATTTTCTGCTTATATGTTGTTTTCATGCTTGATTAGTGAATTTAAGTTAGAATATTTCTTAATGGTACTTACTTGTTCATTAGATTACTTGTGTTGATCATTGTTGGAATCCACTGTAAAAAATGAGCATACTAGTGATTTATGTGTTATGATGTTACTGTTTGTGTATTTTAGCTTAATTGCATTTATTCCATCATATTAGAGTTTTGTGAATCAGTTTCCATGGTCAAATCATCCAAATGCTTTGAAAAGTATCATTTCAGTTACTTAAAGGGGTGTTTGGTTCAGTGTGCGTCACTGAACTTGAGTGAGTTTCTTGGGTTGTTGTTGTTGTTTGTTACTTGCTACATTAAGTCTATTTAGGTTATATCATTCATGAAAAACTTGTCTCATTCACTCAAAAGTCAAAATCATCTCTAAATCTTTCATATTTATGCACAGTTAAGGTTTTAAGTTCAAGTAAGCATTAAATTAGTTCATAAGTTAGTAATATAGGTTAATCTAGTTTAATTTTAACTTAAAACAACCTTTTAAGTCATTAGGAATTACTTTAAAGTTCATAAAAGTCAAAATAGAGTTTATTTCAAAAAGTCAAATTTCTTACTTTGACAGTTCTTCCTAAAGTTGTGGGAATTTTCATGGATTTGTTTCTGGGTCTTTTGATTTGATATCTTGGGATGTTAATCTTTTGTTGCTCATCTGTAATCTAGTATTTTTATTTTATTTTTAAGAATTTTTCTAGTTAGCTTAATCACTGCTTAAAGTTGACTGAATGGTAAGTTAGTGCCATGCACCATATAGATCAGGCCAAATACTGGATTTCACAAGCTCCTTTGGAGCTTGTTATTGGACCCTAGGCTTTGTTGTTTAGCTTTTTGGACTGCTCACCCACCAAGCTCATTGGTTCCAGGCTTATTTTGGCATTCTCAGCTTTTTTGATAAGCTGATTAAGGTCTGCAAGATTAGCCTCTTGGCCTGATTCAGTGTGTTGTTCTTGGCTTTGCTTATTTTGTGCTTTACCGCTTTTTAGTGTGCTTATTTTTGTTGTTTCAGTTTCTTTTAAGTTCATTTCATATGGTTGTAGCTTATTTTGCTTTTAGTTCAGTGTGTTTAGCTTATTCCATAGCTTTTTCAGTTTAAAAATTGTAGGATCATATTTTTATGTTGATATTGTGATTCGGGAGGTCGGGTTTGGTGGAAGAAGATGAAAGCCATAGTTAGAGAGAGAGAGTAGAGAGAGAAGGGAAATACTATGTGTTTTATTGATAATGAAAATGAAAGGAAATACACAAAGTCTCACCCCTCCATGGAAGTATGGAGGGGGTATTAATAGGTCAACAAACACACAACTTTACAATAATGACGCTTCTAGTCCATGTGTTTGTGCCTTTCAAGATCGCTAATGTAATCCCGTAAATGTCGTTCCATTTACGTGTTGGGATTATAAACTTTGATCCCAACAATCTTCCCCCAATGGGACGACATAAGGGATTACTTACAACATTTCCTACAAGTACAAATAAAAATAAAGAAAGGTCTTCATAAGCTCTTCAAATGCTGAGGATGACTACAGTTGACGCTCTTTGTCTTCATCTTGTACCTCGGCTTGAAAAACTTTATCTTCAGAGTAAATTACATAGATGGTCCCTGTGGTTTGTCCAAAGTTTCACCCACAGTCCCTCAAAGTTTTTTGTTGCACGGATAGTCCCTATCTTTCAAAAGAATAACACTCATAGTCCCTCCACTTAACTGAGGTTAGTTGCTTCCTTTATCTTTTGCATCGTTAGTCCTTTTTTGTTAAACATCATTGCATCGTTAGTCCTTATTAATAACGGCCGTTTATAATTTGAAAAAAAAAAAAAAAATTAGAAAAAAATTTTGAAAAAATTGAAAAAAAATTCGAACAAAATTTTTTTTTTTTTTTGAAATTTAATTTTTTTTTTAGAAATTTCGAACAAAAAATAGAAAAAAAATTTTGAAAAAAAAAAATCAATTTTTTCAAATTTCAATTTTTTCAATTTCAATTTTTTCAATTTCAATTTGAAGCAATCAAATTTAAAAAAAAAAAAAAAAAAAAAAAAAAAAAAAAAAAAAATTAGAAATAAAAAAAATTTTGAAATTTTTTTTTCTATTATTTCAAAATTTTTTTTCTAAAAAATAAAAAAAATAGAAAAAAATAAAAAAAAATTATAAAAAAATAAAAAAAAAATTGATTTCAAAATTTCTTTCAATTAAAAAAAAATCAAATTTCAAAAAAAAATATTTTCAAAAAAAATCAAATTTCAAAAAAAAAATATTTTTTTGTTCGAAAAAAAATCAAATTTCAAAAAAAATGAAATTTGATTTTTTTGAAAAATTTTGAAAAATTTGATTTTTTTGAAAAATTTTGAAAAAATTGAAAGAAAAAAATTTCGAACAAAAATTTTTTTTTGATTTTTTTCTATTTTTTTTTTTATTTTTTAGAAAAAAAATTTTGAAATAATTGAAAAAAAAATTTCAAAATTTTTTTATTTCTGATTTTTTTTTTTTAAATTTGATTGTTTCAAATTGAAATTGAAAAAATTGAAATTTGAAAAAATTGATTTTTTTTTTCAAATTTTTTATTTCAAAATTTTTTTTCAATTTTTTGTTCGAAATTTCTAAAAAAAAAATCAAATTTCAAAAAAAAAAAAAAATTGTTCGAATTTTTTTTCAATTTTTTCAAAATTTTTTTCTATTTTTTTTTATTTTTTTCAAATTATAAACGGCCGTTATTAATAAGGACTAACGATGCAATGATGTTTAACAAAAAATGACTAACGATGCAAAAGATAACGGAAGCAACTAACCCCAGTTAAGTGGAGGGACTATGAGTGTTATTCTTTTCAAAGATAGGGACTATCCGTGCAACAAAAAACTTTGAAGGACTGTGGGTGAAACTTTGGACAAACCACAGGGACCATCTATGTAATTTACTCTTATCTTCACTTGTAAGCAAATGATGTAATATGCATGAAATGGATTAACTTCCCCCCAATTCATGCTGCATGTCTTTAGCGGCTTCTTCGTACACTTTTTTTTGGCGAAGTTTCTGAATCAGCTTCCCCCCAAATTGACAACCGTCTTCAGCAGATTCGAAACTTTGATGTAGTCCACATGTCTTCTAACTTTGGAAGTTTTCAGTACGTAGCGGAATTTGTAGATGACACTGTAAACCACACTAAGCAAATCTGACAAACACTTAATCACAGTTGTACTCAACGCGGAAGCTTCGTTCGGGGGTAACATGCAAGAAATCAGCAAGATCTTCTCACTTAAGTAGGCAACTTCACACTTCACACCCCGCGAGAGTTGAAATGATTACACCAAAATCACAAAACTGAACCACTGATCATCTCTGCGGATGTCTCTCCGGTAGTAATAAAATTGTAAGCTCGATCACGTGAGTCTATTATGCGTCCCTGATGTGCACATTTCTTCCCCCTAAATGCAGATTCTCGTGGAAAATGAGTGTTTTCGCAAAGAAGTCAAGAAATGACAAAGAAGGCAAAGAACACCCACTCTCTCTTCCCCCACGATGTCTTCGCGGAATCGGAAGCATACACACTATGTTTACGTTGGAAACGGAGGCAGCGTAACCCCATATGTCTAACTACCCGATTACGTGTGAAGTATCATAAATAGCCCGTGAGAATCAACTGCTGATAAACATCTCTACTCTTTTATACTCCTCTCAACTAACTCTTTACCAACCCCATTATCATTCTGTCGGCTCTTTGTAGTGACCACTGATGGAGAAAACCCAATATGACGAACTTGAGACTGAAGTAAAATAACCCGAACTTGTGACTTAAACTTGCACTATTGTCTGACTAAGAACCAATACTGAGAATTTCAATAAAGGTAGGAAATCATATACCCATCCAACCATCCTTAAATGTATATGAACGTCTCTTGAATCATCCACATCTTATAGTGACACTTAAGCACTACAACGTAACTCCTTTAAAGTGATAGCTATACTCTGTGAGCACAACAACGTAACTCCTTACATCAGGTATAACCAGACAACTCAAGTATTGGTCATTTGTACGGATAAAAGCTCGAACAAGGATCTCGAAGAATCATGCATCCAACCAACCCCGATATCTTCAAAATACTAAGTACACGCGCCCGTGAAATTCCACTTCAACCTCAAATAAATAATAAAGAATTATCGACGTAGTCACATCTTGCGGTTAAATGCTCACATCTAGCCTTTTGATGGTTTAAGTGAACTTGATAATGGTTTCCCAATCTTGTCAAAAATATATCCCCGTGAAAATTTGTAACACCAAAATACCTCACTTTTCGCCAAATATTATACCAAATATTTAACCCAATGTATTAAAAATACATTTGAATAATCACAAATTAGCCCATGTTATTTGATATAATCATTTTTTATTGAAAAGATTTTCAAGCTTAATCCATCTATTTGTGTCATCCCAATATTCGATCTAGTCCAAAAGATAATAACTGAAATACATGGCCCAATCGGATAACCACCCAAAAGCCCGATCAAGTACCCAAATGAAATTACTAGTCCACACAATTATGAGAAAACCGTGTACCCTAGTCTCACATATCATTTGAAATAACCTAACCACACACATCTCTCACACATTAATTATACAATCCGCCTCCATCCTTCTTATCCCACTGCCTACCACACAACTAAACTTTAAATCTCATCCTTAATTATCTTCATCATCAAGAACTAAAACATCCCATCATCAATCAAACCATATGATACGCCCATACCCTTTGACACTCGAAGCTCATGCCAGATACAAGAAAGAAAAATGACTCAACTTCCTTTTCTTTCTATCTTGGTATAAGACAGTAATCATAAACGAAGGTCTATATTCGGCTTCAAGATCCGTTGAAGGATCTCGGGTAGGGTTGTATTCTTTATTTAAACATTTTGTGTTTTGATCTATAACCGAACGACAGAAAGAATTAGACATAATGGTTTTGTTCTTTCTGAAAGTGTTCGAAAATTGATACAAGATCTGTGATGAGGTTAGTTTTCATGTAATAAAGACTTTTAAAGTACTTGTAATCTCATGAGAGATTCAAAAGAAAACAAATCTGAGATCTTGTTTAGTTGTGAGACGTAAGGAGTTGGATAGGGAATTAGAACTGTTAAGATGGAGTTGATGTTGACTGTCGATTTGTTGAGGTTGTGTAAACGTCAGGTACATGGCAGTCTCGTATGATTTGGGTTCGGTTTGAGTTAAGTGACTTATGATGTACAACACTGAGGTCACAAATCAAGTCATTGGTATTTGGGTTTATGGTCAAACGAGTTTGGTATATTGGTTTTGGTCAAGTGGCCTTCATCACTTCATCTTAATCTCTTTTCGAAACTTTACATATAGTATTTTCGAAACTTCTCATTTTGACCATTTTCGAAAAAAACTCTTCGATAATTTGCAACTTATCGAGAACACTTTATCGAAAACATGATTTTATCGAGAACACGTGTTATTGAGAAAAAGATTTCGACAGTTTAGGGTTTATTGTTCTCGATAACAAGTGTTTTTCTCGAAAACAAGTACATCTCGAAAATTTCTTATACAAGAAATTCTGATCAGATACCGGCGAGTCTTTTTGCAGATTCCGATGATTCCGATGAGTTTTCTGATCACTTTTTGCAGAATCCGATGACCATTTAAGCATACCCCAGAAATAAAACCCACCATTTGACCACAATTATTTCACGGAATGGTGCAAAAGTCATGAATCTGAAATATAAGAACTGTTATACGGGACAAAATGACCACGTAAAAATAGTTTTATAAATCTGTGAAAGAGAAAAGTATGAGACTTTTGACCATGTTAAACTGTTGAAAAACCGGAAGTGATATACCAATGAAACGTTGTTAAACAACAGTCTAAAAAATACGATTTTAGACAAGATACACCACAAAATCAACAAATATGTAACCTTGGCTCTGATACCACTTGTAGGATCGTATTTTTATGTTGATATTGTGATTCGGGAGGTCGGGTTTGGTGGAAGAAGATGAAAGCCATAGTTAGAGAGAGAGAGAGAGAGTAGAGAGAGAAGGGAAATACTATGTGTTTTATTGATGATGAAAATGAAAGGAAATACACAAAGTCTCACCCCTCCATGGAAGTATGGAGGGGGTATTAATAGGTCAACAAACACACAACTTTACAATAATGACGCTTCTAGTCCATGTGTTTGTGCCTTTCAAGATAGCTAATGTAATCCCACTACAACAAAATGTGCCTAATGCAACACTTAACAAGCAACACTTGTAAAAGATGTTGCCTTTTTGACAACCTTAGTGATAAAGCAACATTTTAAAAAATAAGTGTTGCATATTACGATATAAAGCAACACTTTTAGAAAAGTGTCGCCATTTTAATTCTTAAAGACAACACTTAGTGGAAAGCATTGCACATTTCACATACAAGTGCAACACTTTAAAAGAATGTTGCCTTTAGTGTAAATACAAAACTTAATTAGATTATAGTATTTGCACACAAAGATAGGAAAACTACATAAGATGCGGCATTTTTTATAGCGTATTCACAATATGTAATTTAAAGCCAACATTCCCTTAATTTGTTCCAACTATTGCGAGATGAAGAATGTTTTTACCATCTCGCATTACATGACACAAGAACAGTGAGCAGGCATAAAAAAACTCTGCCTCTGTTTGAGAAATAATACATCAATCAAGTGGCACAATGCATATGGAAGATCACATCTTTCATCAAAATATTGTTCCAACCAATCTTTATGGACTTTCTCTCAGTATACCACATAGGGCAGCCAATCAGTGTTTAAATGCTACTTGTAAATAGATTTAAATAATTCTTACCTGAGTGACTGCAATTCTGCAAACATATTAAAATCAAGTTATGTATGAAAAATATGATTATATGTATACCTTCACAATTTACTACACATCAATACCAGGTATTGCATTGTTCATAATTATCCTTTGGTTAAAATTTAACATATCAACTTTTGCAAGTATAGTGGTTAGTTAGCAGTAAAACTATATGATGATTAGGAAGTAATTCAACTTTAGGACTAAGTGTCAAAACACGTTTGAGTTAATTGTAATTAGTAATGAAATATAGTGACCTAAAAAGAGTTCGCCATAACTAGCAAATTGTTGCTTTCAGCTTTTGGGGTCCTGACTTGATGTCCTAAAAAGAAAGAATTAAACAATAAGTAAATAACATTTTACTTTAGAAATTAGAACTAAGAAGCACACATAAAAGTAATCATTCTCCAAATACAACAAGACAACTCCCATGTCGATCAATAATATAGCACAACACATTTAAGATCATCACAAAAAAACAAGACTCTAAATTGAAGATACAGTTACTAAGGCTAAGTTGTAGGGTTTTGAACTCAAAGATGAGCCTGTTTCAAATCTTATGTTGTAGAAGTGAGTATAATAGCTTTGTTAGAGGGATCTAGAAGCCGCATAGCATTGAAAAAATGAAAAAAATAAATAAAAAATAAGACTAGCTCTTACTCAAATACTCATTATAATTACCAAAATAGATCAGTCGCCCAAAGCACATTCCTTGAATAGATGTTTTAAAATCACTTTCCTTCGGCGGATCAGGGCAACTTGGTGACTGAGCAACCTTCATATATGTGCGACACGTGTCGAATTTTTTATTAATATAGTATAGAATCTAGAATCTTTTTGGAATCTATAGTACAGAATCTAGAATATTTTTGAAATATTCTAGAATCTTTTTGGACACGTGTCGCGTTTATATTGAGTTGCTCATTTTTTTAGTTGCCCCGATCTAATTTTGAAAAGTGAAATTTGAAAGTCTACAAAGTGACTAGTCAAAAAGTCAACGATCTATTTTGGTAATTATCCCTATATTATAACGGGATCTTTAACCACAAAAGCTGGACATTTATTCGGGATAACAAAAATTGGGAAGGGAAAAGAGAGACGAGCAAACTTAAGAATTTTTATATCTATGGTGGAATTTAAATATTAAGGTAAATCAATCCCGTGCATTCATTACAAGTTTCTGTTGCTAATATTTCATTTGCACATTTTATCGAACAGTTCCTCTGTACAAGTAACAATAGAAACAATCAATTGACATTAAGTAGAAAAACAAAACAACCAATTGACTAGTAAGTACAAAAAGTTATATAATAAGCATGAAACATCTTGCATCTAGCATTGT
>JARVZY010003828.1:0-24288 GCA_030686995.1 Artemisia argyi
TTACCATTTAAAGGTATTACATTTACTATCAAAATGAGTAAAATATTACAACTAACGAGCATGAAAACCCGCGCGTTGCCGCGGGAATGTGTTGGTCGATATTAATTTTGTTACATGAGTGTTTGTCGTGAACAATGGCGCAAGTTTCGTAATTTTTCGAATATGTTTGCTATGGTCCAAAACCTATTTACTAACCAAAATATTTATTTTTTGTTACTTGAGAACTTAAAATCTTTCTTGCTTTTAAATTGGGCTTGAGAAACGTTAAATGTGTTGAGAAATAAGAACTTTATCCTTTGATAGAACCGGCACAACCTAGAAACTCGAAAAGAATCGTATTAGCCAAATAAATTGACTTCGAGAAAATTTTGCAAGTTTATACTTGATTTTATTGGAAAAATTATTTTGTGAACAATATCGCAAGTTTCGTAATTTTTCGAGACCATTTGGTATGTCGAATGAACCCCGAACCGTTTTTACAGAAAGAATAGCTAATAAACCCTTTTAGTCCCTCTCTTATACTTTTATTTTTAACCCTACATTTTGTTTTGTCTAACTTTAGTCCCCCTAAAAATATAAAAGACCCAAAATTCATTTGTTTATTCATTTTACACACACACCTCATTAATAATTCTCTCCCCTTTCCCTCTCTTCACCCTCGCCGGCGACACCCCAACTCCGGCCATCACCATTGCCGGAAAATTTTCCGGCGAATCATTTTTTTAGCCGAATCAATAGATCGGCTCATCATTTTCTTTTCTGGAACATTTAAGCTCGTGGCTCCCACCGTATCACCGTCACACGCCACCACCACCCCACTGTCACCACACCACCTCCACCACAACCCTCACCCACTTGTTTCTTCTCAATATAATCCCAACCACGCGCCTTCTCCCCTTTCGTCTTTCTAATGTTTCGTTATTTATTTATTTATTTTTGCTAATATTTTTTGTAGAATAAAAAAAAAAAAAAAAAAAGAACCTGTGAACTTCTATCTCTTGATTGTATATCATTTTGTAAACTACTGTTGATGTAGCATCCTTTGCACTACGTAGGAATATTTATGGTATATCATTTTCTAAATTACTTTGGAATATTTTATGGTATTTTTGTTAAAAAAAAAAAAAAAGAATGAACAGTGTCGCTACAGTACCGTTGCTACAGTATCCACACTCACCAAATCACTGTTGCGATCACTGTAGCAAACACTGTAGCTACAGTACCACGTACTGCCTTTTAGTATATACGAGTGGGGTAAGCCCGCGCGTTGCGGCGGGGTTTTGTATGTTTTGTGTTTTTGTGTTTTGTGGATTATTTGGTGTAATTATTAATCTTGGTATGTGAATTATGTGTGTGTTTCTTTGGAAGCAAGTATTATTGTTATTATTTTAATTTGGTAATGTAGTTAACATAGAAAAGTAGTAAAGTTTAAGCTTCTCTTTTTGATAGCTGCGTTTAAAGCATTAGCGGAATATGGTATTATCGAATTATGGGTGACTTCCTTTATCGGGATGAGCGGAATTGGTTGGATTTTTTTTTAATATTTTATTTTATTTTATTTTTTTGTTGCTAATAATTTTTTTTTTTTTTTTTTTTTTTTTTTTTTTGCACTTCTATAATAATTTTTTGTTTGTATTGACATATAGTTATTGGGCCTTGCTAATAATTTGGGTCTAACTTTGTGTTGGCCCATGTCAGGTATATATTTTGGTTAGTCAAAAAAATTGGGGATAAAATTGTTTTACGGGGTTAGGGGAGCAGGCTCATTTAATGCAAAATGTACTTTGATGAAATTGCTACAGTACTTTTGTATGAAAATTGTATTATTTACATACCAAATAGGATGTATACATGTGTCCCACTAAGTGGTGAAAGCCAATAACAAATGGTCTTTTTTTCCCTCATGTAACGGAGTATAGCAAAATAATAATGGTACAACTAATGTGAAGCAACTGTTCCGAACAACAGTTTGAAGCACGTTAGGTTGTACCCATAAACCTCCCCTCTTTTAGTATATATAGCTGGTTTACCCGCGCGTTGCTGCGGGATGATCATAATATGTGCGTTATTCTTTTATCGAGTCGGCATAATTTATAAAGCGTGAAACAAATTGAATTTGCCAAATAAATTAATTTCGAAAAAGTCATACGTATTTATACTCATTTTTATTGTAAAAATTATTTCGTGAACAATGACGCAAGTTTCGTAATTTTTCGATTCCGTTTGATACCGAAGCATTTTCGTAAAAATTATTTTTCTTTGTCTACCTTCGCAATCTCAATTTTCATTTATAACTTTATTCATTTAATATTTAAACTTTTTTTTTTTTTTTTTGAACTTACATTTAATATTTAAACTCAATAAAGTCTCACACGCACACTCTTTTTCTCTCAACACACTCTTTTTCTCTCAACACCCTCGCCGGAAAACTCATAAATTCCGGCCGAGCACCAGCAGTTTCCGGCGCCGCCCACCGGAAAAATTTTTCGGGTATGTATTTTCTTTGCCGATTCGATAGATCGGTTAGTTCCCAACCTTTCTGGAGAGTTTGACCCTTCAGCTCCCACCGCAACCCCCTCCACGTGCCACCACCGAGACACCACCACCACACCGCTACCTCAAAACCCTTCCCCTTTAATTTTCGACGGTAAACCCGCGCCTACGCGCTCTCTTCTCTCTTTTTCTTTAAAGATTTTCAAAACCCTAATTCCTATTTTCTATTTAATCTGATTTAAATGTTTTTATTTATAAAGCTTGTTTTGAAACTTGTAAAAAACTCTCGTGTTGACCCCTCGTGATTCCGCAGCCGACGCGGTCAACAACCGAGTCAATTCAGTTGACTCGGTGTGGCGACCTTGATGTTTTAATTACTCGTGATATATTTTTGATGTTGTTGTTGATTGGGTTGGGCTCGGATTAGATTTTGGATCCGTTTGGGTTGTTAGTTTGTTTGTTCGACAGTCGAGCCGTGACAAACGGCGAGACACGGCTAGGCCGAGATTTATTTAGGTTAGATGGATTTGGTTTGGTATTGTTTCGGATCGGATTCGGAAGTGTTGTTTGGATCGGTTTTGGTTGGATTTGGAAAATGGATTAGATGAAAAAAAAAAAAAAAAAAAACTGTAGCAACCACTGTAGCAGCTACAGTGGTCGCACCAACATCCTCCCCATCTTTAGTATATATATATATATATATATATATATAATATGTTTGATAGATTTTATATAACAAAAAACATTTTAACAATGATAAGATAAGTTTGTTAGTTTGATAATATTGTATAAATTTCATATTTTACCCTTTGTCTATCTACTCATAACACATAATATTGCAGGTTATTTTCCGCCCTCCATATCATCACAAAAATTTCTTCTTTTCATAAGTTATTAGTAATTTAGTATACTAACTTTTTGTATTTACCCTTGAGCATGGATCTAATGAGAAGAATAAATGAAATAAGAAGAGTGAGAAGAAATTGTAGCCATATATTTCAAATAAGGAAAATGAATTAATAGGGAGATGCACTTATTTACGTTGGTGCATCTAATATTTGTGGTTGTGGTTTTTTCTCATTCTTCTCATCTTAATTATATTTCTCATTTGATCCTAACTCTTTTACGCTTTACATAAGTTATTTTCGGAGTTTACCTTTTATTTTTTCAGTAATAGCTTCTTTGGTTGTATTCTATCTCATTATAAAACTAAACTAGCTAATTTACCTTTTTGGTGTCATCTTTCAACTTTCAAGCAACTGATAATTAATTAAATTTTATTGCAAACCACTTAAGCTACTATACTACAAAAAGATAGTAGTAGACTCATAATCTCATATAGTCATATGATCTTTTTCCATTTCTAAAAGTACTAATTTAATCGGTATAATTGAAAAGGTTAACTGCATGGTATATATAAAGTTCACTGATTTTGTACTAGTTACGCTGAGTTTAATGCAAGTGACGATATGTATTTAACCTCAACAAATCTCGCCATAACTCAATTCACGACAAACCTTGTCATCATCATCAAACTCAATAATTCATCATAACTTCTAGACGAACAAACCTTAAGAGAATAGAACAACAAAACAAAAGAAACCCGACAACAAAAAACAAGAAAACATGAGAAGATGGTAGGGTGAATGACCTAAGTACTATATCACCATAAAAAAAAAAGATAAATTTCAATTACAAGTCGACGGAACCAGAATTATAAAAGATCATGTACACAACATAGACGGAGGTAGGGAGGGGGTAGGGGGCACGTGCCCCTCCTTCCAAAAAATTTGCGGTATAAAATTTCTAGAAGGCTTTTTCGTCATTTGCCCTCTAAAAAATGTTTGCCTTTCATGAAAAGACAATCCATATTAGTTTTTTAGAAGGTATTAGAATGAGCATATTTGACCTATTACAAAACTTGAAATGGAGAAGATGAAGTTGAAATGAAGCAACGAAAAAGAAATTGAGAAATGAAGCAAATGTATGGTCTTACGCTGCGTTCTCGAGTTTTAATTTGAGGGTAAAAGAAAGGAAAGGAAAGGAAATAAATAAAATTTGGTGTTCTTAAGTTTTCTCTGAGATGGAAAGGAAAATATTTGGAAGGAAAATTTGAGTATAAATTTTCCTCTCAATTATGACCGGATTTGGAAGGAAAGAAAATTTAAAGAGTGTATTGTATTGTAAAAAGACTTTTCTACCCTCATGAAACATTGTAATTTTACTAACTATATTTTTCCTCAAATTTTACTAACTTTATTATAGTATAATAGATGGTATAAATGTAAAATAGTAATTTTCTTTTATTTTCCTTCCAATATCTCGAGAACATTAAAAAATCAATGCTCTTCCCTTTCTTTTCAGGCCATTTCCTATCTTTTCTTTTCTTTCACTTTTATCTAAAACTCGAGAACGCAGCGTTA
Source organism: Artemisia argyi (assembly GCA_030686995.1). Lineage (NCBI taxonomy): Eukaryota > Viridiplantae > Streptophyta > Magnoliopsida > Asterales > Asteraceae > Artemisia > Artemisia argyi. The sequence continues at coordinate 4,917 of JARVZY010003828.1, forward strand.
GAGTAGTAGTGTGGTAAATAGGAAAAAGGACTAAATACGAAAAAGGACATGAAAGAAGAGTGTAATTGTTTCATAAAGGGCAAATTATTAAAAAAAAGTATTATACTTGCTAATCTTTCATCTTCTGGGTAGCGAACTATTTTTGGACATTTTTGCCCCTCTTAGCTAATAATTTTTTTTCCGAAGGGCAAAAATGTCACATATTACCCTAAAGAGGATGAATTTGTAAGAAAATTACCATCAAAAGCAAAAAAAATAGTTCGCTACCCAGAAGATGAAACAATGTCAAGTATAATATTTTTTTTAATTATTTGCCCTTCCATAAAAGTTCACTAACAAATTTATTAGTGTAATTGTTTAATGGAAGTTCAGTAACAAATTTATTTGTTTTCATTTCTTTTAATTTAGTATTATAAAAATGATATGTTATAAGTAATTCGCATAAAATAAACTCAAATAAGGTGTTTAAGGTCTAGCATAATTTTCATACGTAGTATTTGTTAATCTCTTTTTCAGCTTGATGTAATTTTTTTTTTTCACATCATAAAATTTTTTCTAGCTCCGCTCAGACCGCTCCTAATACAATTCCTTTCCAACCAAAACAAAGAACAAATATGTACCATTACATTTTGAAGAGAATGTATTTGATAAACCTTGAGTTTACTTTTCACTTATTAATAAGCTACTCTCTCGTTATCAAAATTATTGTCCCCTTATGACTTTTTCGGTTTTTACTTTTTAAATTTGACATTAAGTATTTTTGTTTATATAGTTGAAACAAAATATATGAACGGATTGAGTTTTAAATATATTTTCATTGGTATAATTTTTATCAAAAATTGTATAACACAAACAATAATATTTATAGTCCAAGTTGTGAAAGAAAGATCGAAAAAGTTAAAAGGGGATGTTAACTTTGAGCTGGAGGGAGTAACTAAGATAAAATTAGAAATAATTGGCCGCATTTAGAAAAATAGAAACTTTGCGAAAATTAATGAAATACTACAAAACAAAATTTTATTTCGTCCGCAAAACACCGCTATCATAATTACACTTGACCCCCCACATCTCACTTCCCTTTATATACACCACCTTTCCACACTTTAATTAGAAACACACACATAATGACTAAAGACATGCCTGAGCAAGAGCAAGGTTCATTAACAGCAAAAGATTACCACGACCCACCACCTGCAAAGTTCTTTGACAGCAAAGAGTTGACAAAATGGTCATTTTATAGAGCTTTGATAGCTGAGTTCATAGCAACACTTTTGTTTCTTTATATAACTGTTTTGACAGTTATTGGTTACAAGAGTCAGATTGCTAATGGAAATGATGCTTGTGGTGGTGTTGGTATTTTGGGTATTGCTTGGGCTTTTGGTGGCATGATTTTTGTTCTTGTTTATTGCACTGCTGGTATTTCTGGTGAGTTTTCTTCACTGTTATTTTATTTTTTTGTATTTTGGGCTTATTGGTTATTACTAGTTTTATATCTGAACATATGCATGGTATAATTTTCTTGTTACAAAAATAGATCTACTTCTTTAGAAATCAATATAACATTTATATATATGCTGGTTTAGACATAAAATTACTTGTATTTTTGGTCATCTCAATAAGTTTTTTTTATAACTTTATGTACAATATTTGACATGTTTTCGAGTGACTATTACATAAAAATGAGTGACTTTTAAGCAAGTGTTTTCTTGAAACTTGAAAAAAAGTTTTGGTACTTTTAAGAAAAGAAAATTGTAATGAATTATTACGAAATAAGAAGTGTAAATTATTCAACCAAATTTATTTCTTTAGTTTATTTTCTGTATGGAAATGTAGGTATATTTTAGTAGTTAAATCGATATTTTAAAAGTTAGTTTGAACAAGTTTGTTACAGTAAATTGTTATAAGTTGTTTTTTTTTTTTTGAACTGATAGATACCTAAGTAATTATTTTAACGTATCAGAACATTTAACGTATCTAAGATGGAACGATTCTTATTACTTACGGTTTTATTTACTACTTACAACTAGAATATGCGTGTGGAATTGTTTATTTTCATGTGCTTTTGTTTCGTTTATATTAGGCAAGTAACTGTTAGTTTATAGTACAACTTAGAATTAATCTCTATGAAATAGTGTGAATATCATGAGAAATGCTATATCCTCCTACACATCTTCCTACTTATCCTCCTAATGATTGACACCTAAGCAGTAGAAAGATAAGTAGGAGTATGTGTAAGAAGATATAATATTTCTCGAATATTATTGATCTAATAATTCACTAGTAATTATTGATATTTTTTGATACTTCATTTTTAATTACCTTAAACTAATTTTAGAGATGTGCTCTATCATGTGTGGTCACAATTATAGCAAAATTTTAAGAAATCCAACCTACAAAATTCGATAATATATATTTTACTCCAAATTTACATGTGTTTGTGGTCCTCTTGTAACGGTACATAATTTAAAAGGACAGCAAGTTAGTAATGAATATCTATGTGGATGTGCAGGTGGCCACATTAACCCAGCCGTGACGTTTGGTCTATTTCTGGCTCGAAAAGTGTCATTGCCCCGAGCCATCATGTACATCGTGGCTCAGTGCTTAGGAGCCATATGCGGTGTTGGCTTAGTCAAGTCTTTTCATAAGACTTACTATAACACCTATGGTGGTGGTGCCAATGAGCTAGCCGATGGCTACGACAAAGGCACCGGGTTGGGTGCCGAGATTATTGGTACTTTTGTTCTTGTCTACACCGTCTTCTCTGCTACTGATCCTAAGAGGAACGCTAGAGACTCCTATGTCCCCGTATGCCTATCATTCCCTGCTTGAAGTTTACAATCTTTAACATTTGTTCGAGTTAACATCTGAACCAAAAAAACGATTTATTACTTATACTTTTTTAAGCATATAACGAGAAAGTAAAACATACTTACATAGTCGTCTAATAAGTATCAAGTATTGAATTCACAATTATTTGTGTTATATTGTGTTAGTCAACTTGGACTAATGAGTTATTATATTCTGTGATATAGGTGTTGGCACCACTACCAATCGGGTTCGCTGTGTTCATGGTTCACCTAGCCACCATTCCCATCACTGGAACCGGAATCAATCCTGCTAGGAGCTTTGGAGCCGCGGTTATTTACAACAAGGAGAAGGCTTGGGATGATCAAGTGAGCTTTGGACATATTTTCCTTTGAAAATGAGTCGTTTTAATTTTGTATGATCTTATCTTATTGTTTTGTAAATTGGTTTTGCAGTGGATATTTTGGGTCGGACCCTTCATTGGAGCTGCCATCGCGGCATTCTACCACCAATTCATCTTGAGAGCCGGTGCAGCCAAAGCCCTTGGATCTTTCAGAAGCGCTACCCATGTTTGAGATCTTTTCAGAAGGCATGTTTTATATTTTACGAAAATTGCGGAAAATTAAATAAAAATGTTTGTATGTGTATGAAAGTTTGTGGTATTTAGGTGTTAGCATCTCATGCCTTGTTTAAGATTCATTTAGGTACCATTAAAATTGCAATGTAAATGCTTTCAGAGGTGGTACCCTTCATCTAAAGCATTGTATCGTTTCAGATTAATTCCAATCGTTTTTCAATAATTACGTGAACAAGTATATGTTATCAATGGTGACGTGACCTTTCACAAACTGTGCTCCTTCCTATTAGCTTCGAGTATATATGTTCCAAAATGGACTCCTCAATTCACCATTTGCTGTAGAGATTTGATCATACCATTTAAGTGAGGATAAATGAAGGTGCATAGAAATTCCATGACGGTTACATAGTCATCAACCTTGGTACAAATATCAAGCAAGTTAATTACTTCAGATTAGAAGAACACAAATGATGTTTAAACCATTCTTCTTCTCTAGGGCTCGGCTTCACCGGGTTACCTGCACAAAGATCTTTCTCCATTTTACTTTCGTTGCCGTTCTTGTTGTTGTAGTGAAACTTTCGTTTAAAGTAAATATTTTTTATTAACTAGCAACTGACTTATTCACGTGAGTGTAGTCCACCATCACATACTCAAATCGAAAATAACCTTCCGTTAAGCAGGTTCGAGTAAACCATTTTAATGTTGTTTGCATCAAGCTTAAGATACTTGATTCACATTTTCTATATAGAAAAACTTAAGACAAACATATGGAAAAATGTGTGTTAGGAATTGAATTTAATAAATCAGGATAAATTTATTTTTCTTTATTCTTTAATGTAGATTATTATGAGAAATATCATTATATAACAGAACAAAATAGACCCCAGTTTCCCTTTGTCTTTGACATAACTAGCCAAAAGTTCACATTTTTGTCAAAATGGCAAGGTCCTTGCTACAAGAAAACATAGATATTTGATAGCTTTAACATCCCATTTTGATAAGAGGATGTATGAGCTATAATTGCATTGTAGCCAGCTCCTTACAATTTGTGCTATAAATTATGAGTTTTTGAGTCTTTCTGTGGGTCACTTACTTTTTTATGTGAGTCCATGATTTATTTTTTTGTGTATTTTGGTGGAGGATCGTAGCCAATTAGCTACAAAAATTATAGCCAAGCTATCCCTTTAGAGAAACAAACCCGTATACGAAATTATCATGGGTGTACTATGAAGCACGCAAAAAATACCCGAAATTTGTGGAAAATAAATATAAAGGCTTCTACACAATCACCTAACGCATTTTCCCATTATGTGAATAAATTTGTTCAAATGCACCCCATATAGCTAGCCACAAGAAACATTGAGTGTTTTGTATGTTTTCATATGATCACATGGATCACATCAAGAAACTAGAAACACCACATAGATCGTGTTAGCAAGTATTTTATCATTTTTTGAAACTAGATTGAAGACTATATTGCAAAAACCGTCCCTTTGGTTTGGCCAAATTGCAGGTGCGGCCCTGCCTTTTCGAAAGTGCAACGACCGTTTATGTGAGAAACTCTTTCTTCTCTTTAAATACTCACATGGATGTGGTTTTAATCCATTGTTGGTTGTGTTATGCGTGTCTGTGTGGTATGAAAATAAATGGTTGAACTTTTTGTCTATAATATTATCTAGGATATGGATGAGCGAAGTGTTGGCATGAATATTACGATATTTAATCTAAACATCCTCTTCATGTTTTGATGATGACAAAGATGTAAGTTACAACATATAACGTAAAGTGCTTAAGTTACTTGTGATCACAATTCTTCTATGCATTCTTACGTCAACAAGCCTCGACATCTCAACGTCTCAAGTATGCTTCAACTATCACTTAAGGTATGGATAAACAAGTGTTTAATACATCTCATGATCAAAGCGGTATTTAATTAACTAATACAAAGTTTATTTAATTATATAAACATATTATATATTTTTGAAAAACACTTTTGGTAATAAAGAAAAATGTTTTAATCATACTAAATATATGATTTCAAACTTTTAACCAAAATTAGTTAGTTTTTCACCAAATAAACTTTCCCCACTAAAAGACAGAAAATCTGGCCGTTTCAGTAAGGCGGCCCCCTTAATTATAAGGGGCGGTCCCCTTAATTTTAAGGGGACCGGCACACAATTAAGGGGACCGGCCACGCTCCCCTGTCAGATTTGGTCAGAAATTTTTCCCTATAAATACCACCTCAAACCTGGAATTTTTCTCACCTTTTGCACAAAAATTTTCAGATCCAATTCTCTCTAAACATCCTTCTAAAACCCTTTGATCATAAGATTATTAATCTTTGTTTCAAGTGATCCAATTTCTCATCACTCAAAGTGCAAGAGAAGAATTCTCCCTATCATAAAGACAGAGATGTATTAAGATCTAGTTAGTGCTTATGTGAAGTTGTGAGTTATGTATATGTAATAAGTAGATCAAGATGATCTTACTTAGTAGTGATTCAATGAGTGAGTAAGAAGTAGTGGGAGGAAGTAGTAGTGTGGAGAAAACATGTAATTGTGACGATGTAGGTGTGTGATTAAGTAGTGGAGTTTAGAAGAAGTTGTGATGAAGTTGTGAAGTCGTGAAGACGTGAAGAAGTTGTGAAGCCGTGAAGAAGTTTAGAAGAAGTTGTGATGAAGTTATGAAGTCGTGAAGACGTGCAGAAGTTGTGAAGCCGTGAAGAAGTTTAGAAGAAGTCGTGATGAAGTCGTGAAGTTGTGTAGAAGTTGTATAGTGATCGAAGTTGTGTTGTGAGATTGGTTCTAGCTACTATTAGAACTCGAAATTTAGCTTAGTGTCATTAAATGGTGTAAGGAAAAGTTGTGTACGGTTTTCTCCGCCAAAAGGGAGCTTGTTGAGTAGTGAAGAAAACTCTCGAGTAGGTGACTCGGGGAGTGGAGTAGGAACAAGGAAGGTGTCCTTGTAGCCGAACCACTATAAATCATCGTGTCCGGTTTGCATTTCCTTTCTCTTATCTTTTATCATTTGTTCTTGCATTTCTCGCTTTACTTCTATGCTTGCCTACATGTCTTAGTTGTTGCTTATATAGTTGTGATGATTGATTGTGTTGAACATAGTAGTTAATATTGTGATTGTGTGTATAATTGCATGATATGGTCAAATAGATTATTATTCACATTTCTCATATTAAGTTTAACTTGATAGATAATTTGATACAAAACGTTTTAAGATTTTAAAAGGATAACGTATTCACATAAAGATGGACCAAAGCTCCATTCATAAAACTAAGTTTTTCCAAAAGCTTACATATATAATTGATCATATTGATTATATGTTGTTTTCATACTAAACTCTAATTGAAGTTTTCCAAACAAACAATTGAATAAATTTGAATCAACATTTTGAAACAAAGTTTTTATAAAATCAAAAAGAAGAGAAAACTATTCAACCCCCCTTCTAGTTTTCCACACGAAGAAATAATGCGTTTTAAAGAAGAAAAAATCATGGGAATATTCAAAGGAAATTGAAAAAGAAAAAGGGTATTTTAGTCATTTAATTTCGGCCAGAGACCGAATATGCAACCAAAAGTTCTTCACATAAACGTTTGCTGCACTTTTAAAAGGCAGGAATCACTCCTTCAATTTAGCCAAACCACAATGACTCTTTTTTACAATTACTCTTAGATTAAATGTACCCTTTAAAAATGATGAAGCAACTAATTAAAAAAACAAGCCACATATCATGGCTAACAACCTAATTAGCCATAAATTCCTATGACTTGAAAGAATATATAAGAACCTCTTAAAGCTTCTAACTTGAAAGATAAAACAAAATCACCATAATCTTTCATTTCAAGATTATCCTTAAATGTATTTTGTGTTTTATCTGAAAATAGTTTTTCAAATTAGTTTTTTCAAGACAAAGCAAAAATAAAACTAAATAGTTATTATTATTATTATTATTAATGTGGGCGATGGCAAGGAGTCCTTTTTGCCTTTCTTATTTATTCTCGTTATGGAGGGCCTTTACTTTGATCTCTCGAACGCGGCTAGCTCAGGTCTTATTTGTGGTGCCAAGATCGGCTCTCCCGAAATTACTATATCTCATATTTTCTATGTCTATGACGTGGTGATTACAACCGATTGGAGTGCCCTGGATTTGGACAACATTATACGTGTCTATCAGGTTTTTTACTTAGCCTCGGATCTCAAAATAAATATTCATAAGTCCAAAGTTTATGGTATAGGAGTTTTAGACGACGAAGTCTCTTTTATGGCTAATAATTCAGGTTGTGCATTGGGTTCCTTTCCTTTTACATACCTTGGGTTGCCTATCGGTTCTAACATAAACATGATATTCAATTGGAAGACCTTACTTGACCGGTTTCATTCGAGGCTCTCCTCTTAGAAGGCGAATCTTCTTTCAATAGGGGTCGTCTTACGTTAATTAAGGCGGTGCTAGGAAGTATTGGGATTTATTTTCTTTTGATCTTCAAAGTTCCTGAATTTGTGTTGAATTATTTGGAGAGATCACGTGCCTCATTTTTTTGGGAGGCTCTTAGGAGCCTAAAAAGCTTGCTTGGATTAAATGGCTTAATGTTCTTTCTTCGTTTGACAAAGGCAATTTGAACATTGGTAGCTTAAAGTCTTTAAACCATGCTCTTCTTCAAAAGTGGTGTTGGAGAATGTACTCTAACCCGAAAGCTCTTTGGGTTAAAGTTATCAAGGCTTTGCACGGTCAAGAGGGGGGTTTCGATCAACAAGGTTGCAAAGTTAATGGTACTTGGGCTAAGATAGTTGGATCTTCTTCTTCTTACACCCAAACGGTATTTTTCCAGCTAAACTTCCAAGTGGGTCCTCCGATTTTTATATTTCTTATATATATTTAGGTGTATATTTCATATATATATTATAAGTTTTGTGGCTATGCAGGCTTCGTATATTTTTTCTTTTCACGCCTTTTATGTATATTTTTGCTTTTCACGCCTTTTATGTTATGAGATAAAAACCAACTAAATGTATATGAAGTTATCTTTGATGTTCTATATTAAAATAGAGATTTTTTTTAACTAAAAAGTCCTCATATCTAATAGAGTATTAGCATTAGGACTCTGTGAGGCTTGAGACGCTCCTGCGAGGCAAGAGGTACATTGTTTTATACGAATTCCATAATAAGAGCCCTCACAACAATATCATACAAATCTAGCAAAAGAGGTACTTTCTTCTGGGGAAGTACTTATGACACTGAAAATTAGTATGGATTAAATGATCCAATGTTCTTGCTTCTTTCGACAAAGGTGACTTAAATATTGGTAGTCTAATGGCATTTAATCTTACCCTTCTTCGAAAGTGGCGATGGAGGTTGAAGTCTTACTCGAACACGCTTTAGGTTAAAGTTATAAAAGCGTTACATGGTCAAGAAGGTGGTTTTGATAATCAAGGCTGCAATTTCAATGGAATGTGAGCAAAGATAGTGGGTTTATCTAATTAATTACACTTGAAAGGCATCATCCCGGCTAATTCATTTCGGTTCAAAGAAGGTTGTGGCACTCGAATTCGTTTTTGGAAGGACGTTTGGATAGGTGAATCTCTTCTTTATTTCCGATATAATAGACTTTATCGTTTGGAACAAGATAAAGACTGTTTCATTATTTATCGTATTGAAAAAGGGCAATGGCGTTTGAATTGGTCGAGGACCAATCTCGGACTTTGTAATTTGGCTTACTTGCGCGACATGCTTATAGAGATTAGTCATGTTGATACAAATGATGTTGAAGATTCTTGTATGCGGACGTTGGGTTTAGATGGTAACTTCACAATGGGGGAATCTCGTTGCCTTATTGATTCCAAGTTCCTACCCTCGTTGGTTCCTTCGACCACATGGGACAAAGCCCTTCATAGAAAAGTTAATATCTTTAAATGGAGAATGATCTTGGATCGGCTACCTCATAGGTTGAATCTATTGTCTTGTGGTATTGACATCCCGACGATCTCTTGTCCTTCATGTAATGGTAATGTGGAATCCTCTAATAACATTTTCTTTGAATGTGACATCGCTATGGAGATTAGGAGACTTGATCGTAATTGGTGTGATATCCCTTTTCATTCTTTTACTTCTTTTACTTCTTTTGAGCATTGGAAGGATTAGTATGGCTCGTGGCACGCTTCTAATGAAAAGAAGCATCGTTTCTCTATTATTTTTGCTTCATCTTGACGATGGCTTTGAAGGTTTCGCAATAGTGTTACTTTTTGTTCACATCTGACGAGGAAAAGTGACGTTTTCTACAACATTCGAGCATCTTTATCTTTTTCTTGGTTATATCATAGGGGTCACATGGCTTGTATTCATGTTTCTAAAAGGCGCGCAAAGGCCTTACAAAGGCCCCGCAAAGGCGTGAGGCTTAGTCATGCCGCCTTATGCCACGTCTTTTTGTATACTCGATATATATGAAATATAATATCAATATATAAATATTTTCATATTTTGTGCCGCCTTATAAACGCAAAAGCTTCGCCTTTGCCGCTAAGGCGTGAGGTTTGGTCATGCCGCCACACCACGACTCGCCTTGCGCTATTTATAACCTTGCTTGTAATTGACTAGGTTGACTTAAGTCTTCTATGCTGATCATGAGTTATGGCGTGCGATGACGTGTTTTGCTTTTCGTTGTTGGGAGTATCGGGCTTCTTTAGGCGTTTGGTTCATTTTATTTTTATGCCTTTTTTTTTTTTTTGGTCTTTTCCTCGTGGCTTGTTTGTGACTACATCAAAAACAATCCGGAGTGAAAATTAGGGGCTTGGCCTCCGTGTATAGGGGTTTTCCTTTTGTCTTAGTTTTTCGTAATCAACAAGAGTTTCGTCTTAGTTCTTCGTAATCAGCAAGAGTTTTTTCATCATCTTTGTAGTTATCGCAGTTAAATCGTCGGGTGGAATCTTGGAAATATTGTTTAGAATCAACTTTCGTGGCAATATATGTATGTCACTGCCAATGTTTTAATTAGGCTTTTTGGGCTTTATATAAGTTAGTTTGTTTTTATCTCTTGTCTTTTATCTCCTAATTTGTCATTGCCAAGATTGTCTGTTTTTATGCCGACGTCTTCACTGCCTTTTTCTAGTTGTATATTGCGTGTCAAATTTCTGACTGGAGAAAACGATATGTATCAAACTTTTTATGAATAATCGTATTTGATAACTACATGTCTATTAAACTAACCTACATAAATAGTCCAGTTTGATACAAATGTACCCTTGATATATTGTTGGGTTGGTCATGAGAAACATGCCTTATGTATATTATTGGCCTTATAAATACATCTACGCCGATCTAAAATGGTTTACGGAGTATTTATTTAGCAAAGTAGATGACGAATTGACATTTAGCTAGAGTAACGGAAAAAGTTCCATCAAAAGCAAGCAAATTTTTTTGGGTTACTTGGGGTTTTGACTCTACATCGAAAGGTGACTAATCTCAAGAGAATAAAATTAAGCAAGCTTAGATTTAGTTAGTTATGAATAATTCTACATACTCATCTTTATAAGTCACACAAGTCACAATTTTATGGTCATATTTGAAACAGAGACGGAGCAAGAGTGGGTCCCGGGTGGTTCCGAGACACTCATGAAATTTTGCAACATAGTGTTAATTTTTTTTATAAAATCATTGTTTTTTAGTAAATGCATCCGGTCAATGAAAAATGTGTTTCTAGTTTTGTATTTGTTTTTTTTATAAATATCTTTGGTCAATATGTCTCCTGTTCCGTTCATGATTTGAAAAACATACAGTTGGATCAGTTTACTTGAGTACGAAAACATATGTTTTACTGTTTTTAAACACTAGTTATAATGACCGCGCACGCGCGAGTTTTTTTTAAAATTTTTTGAATCATATATATTTATTTATTAAAAAACAAATAATTTAATCTTTGTTTTGTTTGATTTATGATGTTTAATTATAGTTTTTTATTATTAAAGATAATTATTTAAAAATTTTAATCCTATTATTAATTACATCTTATCTAGATTTTTTGTATTTATCTTCTACTTGTGTTATGGATAAATATAAAATGTTACCTAATAAGAAAATAATCTTTTTTTTAAATAAAATTATTACTAAATAAGGTATGAATTCATTTTTTTGAAATGGAAAATTCTCAATAGGGGTTTTATTTTATTATATAAAAGATTGGGCATATACTGCAACTTTTATTTTGAACCTTACGATTTTAAAAATAATATTTGTACAAAGGTATAATACATAATACGTACTCTAGCATAAATAATACGTACTAACCATGAAATGAGTTAACCATTGTTACGAGTAGTCATATATGTTTGCATATATTTACCATTTCGGTCTTCTTGAATACAAAAAACGCATGTTTTTAAATATTAGCCCTAAACTATAGGGTTTAAAAAAATATATTTGTACAAAAGTAAATAGTATTACTTACAATAATATAAATAAAACGTACTAGTAATGAAATGAATTATTTGTTACGAGTAGTCATGTGTGTGCTTATGTACTTGTGTTTGTTAGTTAGGTGGGGCTAGTTAGGCATGTAGAAAAAAGAATGCAAGACCTATCATTAGTTACATACTATCTTATATCGGTAGAAATGCTTAGTGTTGAAAGGTATTATGGATATCTAGCTAATAGTTGATCAGTATTTCATGTTCAAAGGAACAACAATTGGAAGAGGAAGTTGAGGATATCATATCCTTTACAGTTTTAGCTAGATTTGTTTCTTCTAACAAGTTTAAGAGATACATCTAAAAACTACACAATGAAACAACTTTAAACAACAATATACTTTTGGTGTTATGATGTTTTACATGTCTAGAAAACCTTCATTGTATATGAGCAAGTTTATATATATATATATATATATATATATATATATATATATATATATATATATATATATATTCGTAACCATCATTTTCGACCTTTTGGCCGACTAATCCACGAGGTTTGAACCTACCGCCACATAGACTCAAACCAGGTAAGGCCCTCCCTTTTCAAAAGGTTGGCGTGAATTGAAATTGAGACCTCACACATTTTAAAGTGATAGTCACAAGCCCTTTTGTCACTAGGCCATAACAATTAGTTGGCTCAAACCTAATTGTAGGTTTGAGTCCATTAGGTCTAAGGTTTGCATTGCTTGTTCATTAAGCCATGCTTGTTATAAATACATGACCAATCTTTATTATGTAATCACAAAAAACACAATTAATAAAATCTCAATTTAGTATTTTAAATGGTATCAGAGTTTTAGGTACAATTCATCACAAAATAGTTGTCCTCCGGTCATCGGCAACTCGCCAATAATTCGGAGGGATCCAAAATGTATTTCTTATTTTTTGCATCTTCTTCATTTAATTAGTCCTTTTCTTTTTTATCCAATAAACCTTAGCATTCAAAACCCTAGCCATCCAACACATCCTGTATTATGTTGATACTAGTTTCATGACCCGTCCGATGGACGGGCTAGCGTCATGTAAATTTAATAATATTATTACTTATAAGGATCATAACTTTATCATTCATAGTTATGAGTGTTAAAGGTTTATCAATGTGCCTCACATATCATGTGCTCAATATTATGTTATTATGTTGTAATAGATACACAATGATACCATGTTACTATTATCCGATATTGGATAGAACATAACTATTGTTGTTGAAAGTTGAAACATATCTAATAATAGTGTAAAACATATCATTTCAAAATTGTCCAATTGCATATTAGCATTGTAAAAATTTAACCATAGATATGCAAACCGATAAAAATAGTAAATAAAACTAAAATATGATTAAGACATAAGTTTTTAATATTGGAAGCATTAGATCATTGAATAGGTTTGTATAGCTTAGGTTTATTTGTATTTGCTTAGATCTAAATACATGGTAGGGACATATATAAGGACACTTGTCACTTTTTTAGATATTCGCCCAAGCGTTTTGGGCGACCATCTCCCATGAGGTATTTGAAGAAAAAAAACAATTTTGGGGCATTAAGGGTGAGTGGTTTGTACTTGGTGGGGCATTTATTGGATCAAAGTTGTCACCACCGCAATCAAGAAATCATTGTAAGTTTAGAACTCAAATTTTATACTGTATGATATGGATACATTCGCACATACAATGTTGGAGCAATATGCATTAGAGTTCCCGATATAAATACAAAGTCCAAAAATAGTCTTGCAATTACGATCACAAGATATTGCAGATGTGATCTTTTAAATAAAAAAAAAATCAAATTGGAGGTCTCAAGCGCCTTACTTCTTGTTGTCTTTTGCATGCTTGACATATTTTCTGAGTTGCCATGGACATGAGCTCTTGGAACAACAGTTTAGATGCGTATTAAATATGCACCTGCACATAAATAGCAATTAGTTACATATGTTTCCGCGCAAGTTGGGTGCGGGTCGGCAATGGTAAGTAACGGCTGAAATGGGTCTGGAGATCTAGTGGTTGTTTAATATCTTCACAGATAATGTTAAAGATATTAAATTGATTCAAAATAATATGTGTTTACTTAAAAAAAAGTGAAATACTCGTTTGACCATCATAGACAAAATAAAAGAGAAATGATGTGTCACCTGAACAATGTCAGTTTTGTTCTTGCAGCTCCTGCACTCAAAAGAGTTCTTTTTTAGTTTAGTAATAGCAATCAAGCCACAACGCTCACAGCCATGAACTCTATACGCATCACTCTAGTCAAAGAGTCTCTTTAAGAAAATGAATTGCACCATGAGAAATAATGCAATATCTTTTCATCTCCCCAAACTGAAGCCCAGTCACGTGACCGTCTCTCAGCTGGTTGTCGGTCAGAATCTGAGCCGGACCATGTACACGTGAATGGATCTTATCGTCCACCATATGCTTCAGCCTTTGGTAGTACGTGGGCCCCAAGAGCTAGCAGCAAACAACATTCAAATATTTAAAAACCATAAAATTAACTTTTGATAAACTTTCAACCTGTTTGGCATAGACTTGACCCATTATTCGAGTTCAAACCAAGCTCATAACTGTTTAACGGAAACTGGAAATATTAAAGGATGAGTTTCACGTACCGAATGGGGAAAACTGGAAACATGAGTGGAGTCATATGATCATCCGTTGAAAACTCATCCTTGTAAAAAACATTCTGCATTAAAAAAAAATTAAAAATTAAAAAAAAAAATTAAAAAATAAAAAAAACACTTATCCTTAAATTTAGTTTTAGCATTCCTAGAATAGGGTCCTAATGTTCCCGGCATATGTGATAAAAATCGTGGCATGTCTTATAGTGTTGGTGTTATTAGTTCAGGTGCTGGTGTTATGAATTTTCTAGCTTATCGGTTGCTCATCGCAATAAAACTTCTTTTCCGTTCAAAGATATAGTTGTGGCACGTTAAAGACTTTCATCTAATTTATTTGAAATGGGTCAGTTTGGATCATTCTTTGTTAACAGAATTAGTTAAAAGAGAAATGGGTCATGACCTGAAGTTGTCCATGACATAAATAAGCGTTTAGTCGTTAATATTTCTCTGACTTTTAAGAAGTCAACAATATGTTGGCTGCTATGCAACCCGACTTGGTCTATTTTGACTCATCTTAAAAATCTAGCAAAGTTGCCCAAACATGTCTTTTCCGGTTATCCACCCACCCATATCGCTATCTATAAAAATATCTTTAGATGAAAATCTACTTAGCCACTTCAATATAATCCTTTCATAATACAAAATAAACATTAGCATACAAAATGAATCATCTATGAAGTTTGAGCAATACTAAGAGGGTGTGTAGATTAGCTTACTTTTTGTGGCTCATGAGCTTATTGCTTATTTTAAGCAAATATGCGCCACTTGATAAGCTCAAAATCTAAAAAATGGACTTCTTAGCTTTTCCAATATCAAATAAACTACAAATATAAACTAATCCAAACACACCCTAATTGAAGCAAAATCGCAAAAATAGCCAAGCATCACGGGGTTGATTTGCAAAAACTTTTTTTTTTTTTTTTCTAATCAAGCAATAGGATGTATGCATTAAAAATCAGCATTTGACGACTTTTGACCCGCTAAACTCTGTTGTTATATTTTTGTTTTTTGTATGTTTGACCAATCAATGGTTCAAAAGCAAAACCCACGTCAACCCATTCATCATGTATATAGGATATTAACAGTTACCTGGGATTGTCATCATCCTGTGAAATAAACCTCCACTGAATCAATGGATGCCAGTGCAAACTTCTTTCTTAGCTTTTGAACACGGTTTACAACATATAATAACAGTAATATAAATCAGGCATGTGTTGCTAGAGAATCTTATAAACGAATAATAGTATAAGTGTCTTGTATGCCGTTTGTCATAATTGTAAACTAATTCTGATAGAAAACATGGAGGGAGTATATTAATACCTCGCGAGCAAAACCAGCTTTGAACAAAGAGTCATCCGGTCGCAAATTCATTATCACCAAAACATCATCTAAAAATGTGATAAAATGCTTGTTGATTAAGCATTGTGAAAATTGTTTGAATTTAGTACCATAAAGGGATCAAGTTTTCCACCATCACCTGATGCATCCATTTGTTCTTGTGCCATGCTATCAGGGAGTTTAAATCTACACACAATCTACGATGCCAAAAATGGTTGTGATGAACATTCAATTATATAAAATGATGTATAATCAAGTATTTCGTGTGACTTGTGATCAGTTTGATGCATTTTGCTTAATGCTAAAACTTTATGGTTAGATAGTGGTAACATCACATATGAGAAATAGAAGTTAAACCTCCACAAGTAAACAGGTCGGATTTGTCAACTCAAGCTTCTAAGGGGGTTTTCTTAAAATTAAGCTTATTAGCTTATGTATATCTTTTAGAAGCTTTATTAGCGAAGGTTATACTTAATAGCTTATTTCTGCTCTAAAAGTCATAGTAAATAAGCTTATACAAACACTTCCAAAATCCAAATAACTTATTAGCTTTTATAAATCATACAAAGTTATTAAGCTCCTCAAATAAGCTAACCCAAACACCCTCTAATATATGTATCTTGTATGCAAGAGGCTCTCAGTAGTTCCACCAAGTATTTTACATCCGTTACCATAAATTATTATTTGTCGACACTACCAACGATAATGAAGTTTATAACTCACCACTGGTAATAAACAATCAGAGTACTCTCATCACAAACTAACAAAAAATTGGAAAACACATGCTCGTAATCATGCCAAGAAAAAGTTTGCTACTAATAAACCTAAGACAATCAATATTTGGAATCCAATCGTAATGAAATATGGATAACCATCCCACCCGACCAATCATTTTTCCACCTATAATCGAAAGCCTCTTGTTTTAGTCTCAACCAATAAAGATAAGAATAATCAAACCTGGTTTATCAACTCACAATTTCCAAACCATAGAGCCTGTATCCATCTTCCCTGCTTGGCATACATCGTCCATCCTTGTACAACTGAATCAAAATAAACATTTATTCTTATATGGAAAAAATAAAATCATTTTGATTAAAAAGTAGAATAATTAAATAACAAAATTAATAGTCGAAGAAAGAGATCCGTTAGATCTCAATATTCCCTCAATCTTACTCAATTAATCACTCTTGGTCAACAATTTAGTGTGCTTATAAAAGATAAATTCATTGCTAGACACGCCACAAAATATGTGACCAGGGATGCATATTTCTTACCCAATGGTAAACATCATCCTTTTCTGTATAAAAAATAGAAATAGTGATCAATAGGAACAATTAAATAACTTAAGCATACCTAAATAGGCAAGCATGTAAAACCATAACATTATCATCTCCAAACTAAATCAATTGTGTTCAATAGGATGAACTTTGAGGCAGTTCATACACATTTCTCTTGCAGCTTTCCTGGAAATAAATCAATTGTGTGTAGGTTTATATGATTGAACCACAACTCAAGAAGATAAAAAGTAATCACTCGGAAATAATTACATATGCTTACTTACAAACTATGTTTATGTAACGTAATACGTTTGATACTTTCACTAACCCCAAACCAAGAGATAAAAATGAAAGGTAATCACTATGTTTATACTTTAACCAATGTAAACTATGCTTCAATGTTAGCTTTCATTTTTGGTGCTTACACCGACTATGCCCAATCACAATTATCTGTTCAACTTTTATCATTTATTGACTTATGATGAACAACTTTTATCATTATCTACTCAACTTTTATCATTTAACGGTACTACTTAAAGATTCTAAATTTCTACTCCAAGGCTCTATTTCTCGATAAATTTCGAGTTTGACATCAACTGATTGAAAGTTATACATATACAACTTAATTAATAGTTGATACAAAATAGTTTCCAATTTTTACAACCTTTAACATTGAAAGATACAACTTTTACTCCACATGTCAAATGGTTGTAGTCGGGTCAGGGGAAACAAAAAGAGTGCCGAAGTATATAGATTAACTAATTCAATTCATCAAGTGTTGGAGCACAAATTATATAAACTAATAGATATTGGTTAACAGGTGATGTGATTCAATTATTTAAAGAAGGTAAACAAAAAGAATAAACCAAATGTCAACATGTTTATAACTCCATCTTAGATTCTTAGTTACCTATCGCAAATTAAATGTTAAGCTTTGTTTATTTCATTATACGCAATCACCATGCTAATAGCTTTGTCTAAACGGGTTATTAAACATAAGTTTCATTCAAGAATTTTATAAAATAGTGGGTGTTCATGAGAACGAAATCACAGTTATAATCCAATAAAGCACAAAAACGTAAACATTTTCGTTCCAGTATTTTATCAAACACTTGATATGCATATTATTGTCACTATATAATAACTTCATTTAAATCCAATTTAAACACAAATCAGTCTAACAAAAATCAATTAAACGGCTCATAAAAAAAATTAAGTATTTACCTTGGACAAATCACAACTTTGCATTTAATCAAGATGATGATCTTCCTAATTCGAAATACCTTCTTTGAAATTCTTAGTATCGGCGCCTGAGCGTGTGTTGTCTGAATTAGTGTGATTTTAAGGTTGTGATTGTAAGGTTATGAATCTGGATGTGTTTTTAATTATTTTGAATCAAGAATCAAACTAAAATGATTTGGTGAGTTTGAGGAGATGAATGGAGACTTGTTTTTTGAATTATGATGTATTTTCAGTTATCGGTTTATTTTTGAGGATATGAATGCAATTGATATGGGATGCTGAAGATTAGGGATTTGAATGTAATTGATTGTGAGTGCTGAAGAATAGGGATGAAGGTGAAGCAAGGAGGCGTGTGTCAAGAGAGTGAGAGGAGCATGTATTTGGTTGCCAGGTAATTAAATGGTGACATGTTGGCAATTTTTGGGGTTTCCACCTAATTCTTTCATGCCATGTGGCATAAATGATGTGGCATGATCCTCTATTATATATGTTGAGAGATAGCCATCAATTAGCAAAATTTGTCTCTTACTCTTTGTTTTACCATCGCAGATCATTGTAATTTTCAAAAATAGTTGGTTGCAAATTGTCGCTCCTACCTAAAGGCAAAGCAAGTCATGATCTAAAAAGAAAGGTCACAGAAAGGAGGAAGCCGCAAGCAATAAATCACTATGCCGCCAAATACAATTGTGCTTCCGCTCAGACAAACAACAAAGAAGTTGATAGAAGAAAAGAAGAAGCGGCTTTCGACATATGTTCCAGTTTGTCCGTTCGAAAAATCTGTCGTTCAAACTGCGGGGTAGTATTAGATGACAATTAGTTGGCCAAACATAATTGTGATTTTGGGTCCATTAGGTCTAGAGTTTGCATAGCTTGTTCATTAAGCCATGTTTGTTATAAATAGAGCAATCTTTATTATGTAATCACAGAAAACACAATTAATAAAATCTATATTTAGTATTTTACAATATTCTGAAGATGGACATGAGGTATTCCCTTGTATTGTCGACCATCACCAGCTATAGATTTCTTGTTAGTCCAAAATATGGACA